>PVKA01029597.1:0-28144 GCA_004027165.1 Ctenomys sociabilis
TTTTTTTTTTTTTTTTTTTTTTTTTTTTTTTTTTTTTTTTTTTTTTTTTTTTTTTGTCTTTTTGAGACAGGGTCTCACTATGCAGTTCAGGCTGGCCTTAAGCTCACTTTGTAGCTCAGGCTGGTCTCGAACTCACAACAATCCTCCTGCCTCAGCCTCCTGAGTGCTGGGATTACAGGCATGCGCCACCATGCCCGGCAAAGTTGTGATTCTTTTGCCTTAGCCTCTAGAGTGTTAGGGTTACAGGTATATGCCACCATACCCTGCTTGGATTTTTAAGTTAATTTTGAACTGGAACATCACAATGAAATGGGGCCTGCCAGGTGTGGTGGCTTGTGCCTATAATTCCAGTACTTGGGAGGCTGAGGCAAGGAGGATTGCTGGGCATTTTAGGATAGCCTGGGTTACATAATGAGTTCAGGACAGTCTAAACTACCTAGTGAGACTGGGTCTTAACAAAGAAAGAAAATGATGTAATGGGGCTTAGTGTTAAGAACTGAAAGAGCTTCCTGCATGGCAGACTTAGTGCAAAGGCTGGTTATATGGTCCAGTGTTCAGAGCCATTTGACAGATTGGTTATTGGTTATTGGTGTTGTCCATAACTGCCACTGGACAAGATATGACTGACTCCCACGAAGGCCAGAAAGACAGCCTGGTGATTATGATGCATAGAAAGCAGCAGAAGATAAGGCATCAGCAGGACAGGTTGTAGATCTGTAGGAGGAGGTTCAGTGAAGGAAAGTTGGAAATAGTTGTTTGTGGGAGAATGGATGAGTAAATCATTTAATTAAAATTAAATCCTTCTGCATCATTATACACTGTATTTGTGCATCCTTACTTGACAGCTGTAACTTAACCATGTAATATTAGTGCTATACTGTTTTTTCCTTCATGGGGAAAAAAGTATATGCATACTGAATGCGTGTGTGTGTGTGTGTGTACACCCGTATGTGTGCATGCAAAGGAGTAAAGGGAACACATCCAGCAGTTGTTTCTTTTGCTTTTTTTTTTTTTTTTTTAAGATTTATTTATTTGGTACAGGGTCTTGCTATGCAGCTTAGACTCAGTGATCCTGTGGTCTCAGGGCCTCCCCCACCATGCTGGGATTACAGGCATGTGCCACCACATCTGGTTTTGGTTGCCAGCAAGGTGAGGGCTGGCACAGCATATGGTCCCGGGGATTGAACCCTAGCCCTTGTGATTGCCAGGTAGGTACTTGGACTCTGAGCTGTCTCCCTGGCTCTGCCTTGAGTTTGGATGGGGAAAGCCACTAACTTCCCTTTTCATCCCTGTATTGTTTGCCAAGCTTAAGTCATTCTTTCAAAATTCAAAAGAAAAATAAAATGAATCCAGGACCTGATTGGAATGTTTAAAACCTCTTTATTTGTACTGTTTCCAAACTGGAAATATCCCAGGGGTGAGCGGGTGAATCACCAAACAGTGGTGTAACTGTTATATTGTAGGTGCATTTGTACACTATTTTTGAAATGAAAGAGAACTTAGTGGTTGCCAGGGCTTAAAGGTGTGTAGTGGTTATCAAAGGGCAGAATGAGGGACCCTTGTGGTGGAACTGTGTGGTCTCTTAACTGACAGTGGACACAGACGTACATATGGGCTGCAGCAACACAGCACTAAATATACTATTAAGCACAATTAAATGCAGAACTCTTGAGTACGATTGGTGTTTTATGTCAGTACCAGGGGTCTGATTGTGATGCTGCCTTTTACCTTTTTGCAAGATGATACCATAAAGAAAAGCTATGATCATTCTGTGTTTTGTTTTGCTTTGCCTTGCTTTGTGGCAGTCTCACCGTGTAGTTCAGGTTGGCCTTCACACTTGGTATTGCTTCTCCTGCCTCAGCCTCCTGAGTGTTAGGATTACAGATATGTGCCACCAAGGCTGGCCTCTGTTTGTTGAAATGGTTTATGTCTGTGTTGGCCAGACTGGTCTCAGGCTCCTGGATTTGTGCTGTAAACCATCATGCTTAAGTTTGTGTTGTTTTCTCATGTGCCCTTCCTCCCTCCCTCCCTGCCTTCCTTTTTTCTGCTGTTCTGGGGATCAAGCCTGGGACCTTGGCACTTGCCAGGCAAGCACATGTCACCGGGCTATCTCTCTAGCTGTATTGTTTCATAAGACTGCATGTCAGTCTGTAATGATCTCAGTTGGATACCCCATCAGTCTGTCAATGAATAGAGAAAATATCTAATTCTACCTTTCCCTGGGGCTTGTGATTATTTATGGGGGTTTATACAAAACCTAGCATATAATGAGTTTTTCAGTAGGCAGTTTTAAACCAGTGGTGCACACCTGTAATCCCAACCTTCTGGGAGCCTGATGCAGGAAGTTCACAAATTGGAACCCAGCTGGGCAATTTAGTGGCTTCCTTGTCTTAGAATAGAAAAGGGTGATGGTAGTGGTGATGGGACATAGCTAACTCAGTGCAAAGGCCTGGGTTCAATACCCAGGATTGGGAAACAGTCAAACAAGGCATGCACTGGAGGATGCATTGTGCTGAAATTGTCTTTAATATCAGTTCTTGCCCTCATTTCTTAGGTGTGAAGCCCTTTCCTAGTCAGCTGTAAGTTTGGAGTGATTGTGCAGAAGAGTTGCAGAGTTTGCACATCCTTATGTACCCCAAACCCAGCTTGCCTCATTGTTAACAATTTATGTTATCAGAATTCATTCATCACAACTAAGAAAGAAAACTGTCCAAGACTTACTTTGAGATTTTGTCAGCTTTCCATTATTGCATCCTTTTTCTGTTCCTGGGCCACATTGCTTTGTCTAAGTTGATGAAGTTGTTGGCATGTGTTTCTGATCCTAAAGACAAGAGACTTGTAGGATGCTTTAAAAAAAAGAATGCTGAGGGCAGGGCCCCTGGAGATTCTATGCAGTCACTCTGATGTGGAAGGAAGAATCTCCTCTGCCCCAGCTCCCACAGACTCCTGCAGAGCCATGAGGCATGGCTGCTATCCACAAGCTTGGGAGAGAAGGTGATGTGGGATTTCAGAACCAGTACTGACGTTCCTCAGCTATCCTTTGAAATATGTTTAAGATTTCCTGTCAAGCAGTAGTACTGCTCTAAAACAGTCTTTGTAGTATTGCAGAAACATAATGGTGTTCTCATTTGTTTCGATAAACTCTGTTAAGTCATATTTTTAAGCTGGTTCATTGTTGTGCGGGAGAAATGTGAGGTGGAATTAATTAGTCAGAAGAGCCTAAAGGAGTTTTGACATGGAGTTTGAAGCCATGAAAATGTTCTCTGAAACTCCATCCAGCCCAGTGGGGACAAATAGTTGGCCACCTATTCTTGGTGTTGTCCCCAGTAGGCTACCCCTAGTTAGCAAGACTGGTGAGCTCAGTGGAGATGCCTTGGAATCAGAGGCAGAGCATGATCTTTGCAGCTCCAGCACCACCTGGTGGTGTTACACAGACTCTCACTTATATGGAATTTATGGTGGTGTCACTGCCATCCTAGTTTTTTGCAGAGTGGAGTGAGATTTGGTAATCTTTTGAGGTGACAGAAAACGTCAAAGCCACAAGGTAGAATTCTTCCCCTCCCCCATTTTATTGGTACATTTGAGATACATATGATGATTACATTCATCATAGAGGATTTATACTGTACATGAAAAATTCTGCTTTTCTGGTCCCTTAACTGAACCAGTGATTGAGATTCAGGCAGTAAATGAGTGTTGCCTAATTTCCATAGTAATTGGCAAGTACTCTTTCATGAGACAGGAGTTCTGTTTTATGACATCACAAATGGAAGTCAGTGGGCAAAAGCTAAAGATAAACATCATTAAGTAAAAGGAAATAGGGCTGGGCATGATGGCACATGCCTGTAATCCTAGCACTCAGGAGGCTGAGGCAGGAGGATTGTTGTGAGTTCGAGACCAGCCTGCGCTACAAAGTGAGCTTAAGGCCAACCTGAACTGCATAGTGAGACCCTGTATCACAAAAAGACAAAAAAAAAAAAAAAAAATAATAATAATAATAAATAAAAGAGGAAGTAGGCTTTATACCTAGCTGAGGTCCACTGTGACATTTCTTTTTCTTTTAAAAGGTGTTTTTTGTCTCTTTCTTTGAGCTAAGGCCTCCATATAGTTCAGGTCTGCCTTGAACTAACAGCAGTTTTCCTGCTTCATCCTCCTCGATGGGGCTACAGATGTATGCCGCTATGCCTGGTTTATCAAATGTAAACTGTGCCTCTGATGCAGTAACAAAGATTTGAGTATGTTCCATACTGTGGATTAGTAATACTTTTCCTACAGACACATAGTATAAAGTATAATAGGTCCTTTTTTTTGAGTACTGTCAATGGAGGGCTGGCCAAATAGCTCAGCGCACCTCCAAGCAGGTACAGCGGCGGGGGTTCGATCCCAGGGCCTGCCATGCTGGCCCCGCCCCTGGGGCATGCTGAGACTGTGTGCAGTGGCACACACCTATAATCCCAGCTCTTGGGAGGCTGTAAGCAGGTGGATCACTACAAGTCTGATCTAGTAGTGAGACCCCGGAGACCATGGAGACCATTTGCTAAAAAACACAAAATGAATAAATAAAATAGGGGCCAGGGAGATAGCTCATTGGAATAAGTGCTTGCCTGGCAAGCCCAACAGCCTGAGTTCAATCCCCAGTTCCGCCAAAAAATAGTACTATCTACACAACCCAGGACCTCCTACATGCTAGGCAAGCACTGTATCACTGATCCGTGAATCTCACACTCCTGGGGACTTGTTTGGTCTTTTTGAGGCATTCTATTTTGTCATGGGTCTTTGCCAAACATATTCCCATTCTTGTTTGTGATCGTTGTGTCAAAAATTTGTGTTGTGGGCCCAATTAAAGTGAATATCCCTTAGAAAATTCTAGTTACATAGGACATAGAACTCAGGAATGCATCACTTTTATATAGCCATAACTCTGTAGACCAGTTCTTCATACACATTTTTGACAATAAATAAAGCCTTAGGTTGTTGAATCCTCGTATAAAGTTCTTTGTGGCTGTCAGATGCCTCCATCATTTATTTCTTGGGATTTAGTGTGTCTTAGTTAAACTTTAATCCTCTTGTTGAACTAATGTATGAGGAAGTTTAAAAGTTCTGTGCTCTGCATCTCCTAGGAGAAACACTTGAGTACCTGGGCATTTGGGGACCTTCATGGGGCCTGTTGTCAGCCATGTGTCCTGATCCTTGATTGCATATGCAGTTGGCTAGCCAATGATCTTTGCCATTTTACAACCACTAGCCTTAAAAGAGCAAATTGGTCAAACCAACATGAATATTAGAAAGGATGGACACACTCAGGAAAATTAGCTCAACTGTAGCACTCTACTTGATTTGCCTTTTAGGAGCCAGGTATAGAGAACCACTCCTAAGTAATAATACAACAGTAATATATTAGGCCTCCCTCCTACTATTTCTTTTCCTCTCTTCCTTGGTTTCCTCCTCTTCTGCTTCTTTACCGGAGGGATTGAGCCTGGTGATTGAACGTAGCACCTCCACACTGAGCTACATCTTTAGTCCATCTTAAATTTATTTTTGGAACAAGGACATGCCAAATCATTATGCCTGGCCTGGGCTTTAATTTGTGAGCCTCTTACCTCAGTTTCCCACAGTGCTGGGATTACAGACGTGTGCACCACCATGCCTGGTTTAAGCTTTCTTCATCACAGTGTAGTTAATCCTGCTGCTGAAAAACTGGAGTGAAACTTAACTCATTTTTCTTGCTCCACACTATAGAGGGTTGTGAATGGGGATCCACAGATGTAGAATTCATCTTGACTTTTTATAATTGACCCTTATATTTTTGGTGTAGAAACACCACAAGTCACTGAAACAAAACATCCTTTTGGCCATAATCTGAATTCACTTGTATCTCATGGTCTGGTTTCAGTAGACTCATGAAACCAGAATCTTTGTCCAGATTTCACAGCTATTGGTCAGTTGTATGACCAATAGACCAACAGTTTAGAATGCTTATATTTCCATAGGAGTCTAATCTTAGGAGTGATGTTTGTGCCTGACAACCTTTCATTTTTATAAACTATGCTTTTTTTTTAAAAAAAAAAGAAAGTTTAAAACAAATTGATTTAAGGGGCTTGCTGGTTAGCTCACTTGTTTAAGCACGCGCACGTGCAAATATAGTCAAGTGCAGGATACCAGAGTTCAATCCCCACCTCCATCTGCCTTACCAGACCTGTCCTTAATCAGGGGAAAGAAAAAAAAAAGATTTAAATTGGGAAACCACAAGTCCCAGGTGTGGCAATTAGTGAATTGCCTTTAAGATTTATGGCATCCTCTTGGTGTGTATAGAGTAAAGCCACCATCTAGGCGGCTCTTATTAAAAGGTTCACACCCTTAATTAAGCTTGTATGCACTTGAGACTTTTGTAAAAGGGAATGCATTATATGCTCCTGTTCCAACACTCAGCCCTTCCTCCTTATAACAAAGATTAAAGGTGCTGATGTAGGGCCAGGGAGATGGCTCAGTGGAGTAAGCACTTCCCTGGCAAGTGCAAGGGCCTGAGTTCAATCCCTGGTTCCGCAAAAAAAAAAAAAAAAAAAAAAAAAAAGGTGCTGATGTATTTCTTGGCTTTTTTTTTTTTTTTCCCTGCGGAACCGGGGATTGAACTCAGGCCCTTGTGCTTGCCAGGGAAGCGCTTATTCCACTGAGCCGTCTCCCTGGCCCCTGGCATCTTATTTTTAACCAAACATGTAAAATGATTTGATGTGGTTTGAGGGTAGATAGATATTCGTGGAAGGTGCTCCAAAATACCTGATGTTGATATTTGTCATATTTTTCAGCTCAGCTGTTTGAGAGTTTGAACTAGCAAAAAAGAATTTCTCATTTCTCCTTTCTGTCGTTAATGGAAATGTGATCCCTTTTCTAGTCCTTTATTAGGACACATGTCAAGGGTCCACTTCAAAAGAGTGCATGAATTTAGAAATGGTTTTGTGGGGTTTTTTGGTTTGTTTTGAAAGGCAATGTCACAGTGTGCTCAGTTCAGGCTGACCTCAAATTTATGGTAATTCTCCAGCCTTAGCCTCCTGAGTGCTGGGATTACAGGCATGCGCCACTACAGTGCTAGAAAATAGTTTTAACAAAATCAAGGGTTGTGTGTATTTCACGCTTAATAAAGAAGCCTGAGATTGTCAAGGTTGAAAATAATTGTAGGTGGCTAAATGTGTGTGATAGTTTACTTTCCTTGATTTCTGGGAGTTTTGAGATGGCTGGGGAATATGAAAGAGTTAAGTTGGAGATTTTAAGGGGAAAGAGGAACGCTGTCCACGGTGCTGAATCAGATTGGCATTGATTTGATCAGCAGAAAGACTGCGATTGTGGTAGCCAGGCACACAAGCACTTAGAAAAGCAAGAAAGTGTGATTTAATGAACTCTGGTGCCTATTGAAATGTATAGTGCACCAGGGAAAGCCTCCTGTGGGACCCTGGTAGCCAGCATTGGTTGGCAGTGAGATGGCAGGGGCAGCCAGTGGATTGAAATGGCAAGTACGCGCACCTTTAGGCCCTAGTTCATCATAGTTTATTCTCCCTTAAAGTCACAAACCTGTGTCACTGTGAGATAATTGATTTTTAAATCACTAAAAAGTAGCAATTATAGGGGCTGGGGAGATGGCTCAGTGGAATAAGTGCTTCCCTGTCAAGCGCAAGGGCCTGAGTTCAATCCTAGGTTCTGCCCCCCACCCAAATAGTGATTATATATAATGTTTGTTTATGCCTTCTATTTGTCAATCATTACTTAAATGTTTTGAATTTAAACTCCCATTTTCTTGGTTTGGGAGCATATACACTAAAATTGAATTTACACTTCTGATTGCATGGGGTTTTTTTTGTATTTTCTTTTTGTCATTTGAGACAGGTTCTCCCTGTACAGTTCAGAATGGCCTTGAACTCACTTTGTACCTTAGGCTGGCCTCAAACTTGGCAACAATCCTCTTGCCTAAGCCTCCCAAATGCTGGGATTACATGGGTGCATCACTGTGCCCTGCCTGATTGCGTGTTTTTTTAATTATTATTTTAGTTATTTATTTGATACAGGGTCTCACTTTGCAGCTCATACTCATAGTGATCCTCCTGTCTCAGCCTCCCCAGTGCTGGGATTATAGGCATGCAGTACCAGGGACTGAACTTGGGTCCTTATATGTGCCTAGGCAGGTGCTTAGACCACTGAGCTATCTCCCTGGCCCTTGATTATAGATGATTTTTAAGCCAGATTTTAGCAAGATTTTTGTATTTGAGGGACGGGTCTCCAGGGTGTTAAGGGTCTCACTTCTAGATCAGATTCATAGTGATCCGCCTGTTTACAGCCTCCCAAGAGCTGGGATTACAGGCATGAGCCACCATGCCCAGTCTCAGTTGCCATCTCAATGCGCCCCAGGGGCAGAGGCAGCACAGCAGGCTCAGGTAGCAAGAATTTAGGATGAATAACCTTTTTTTCTTTTTTCTTTGGTTTTTTTGAGACAGGGTCTCACTATGCAGTTCAGGCTGGCCTTAAGCTCACTTTGTAGCTCAGGCTGGTTTTGAACTCATAACAATCCTCCTGCCTCAGCCTCCCGAGTGCTGGGATTACAGGCCTGCGCCACCACGCCCGGCTAACCCATTTTATTAGTGTCCACATATTTTCTAGATTGTACATATAGTACAGAACATGTCCAGTGGCAGTTTTGGGGGTAACAATGTGATGAACAAGGGGCTGGCTGTCATATGTTCATCATGGCAAGCTCAAACGCATGTTCTCATGTATATAGGTTTATATGTATTTAGTAACTGCTTTAGTAATTTCAGGGTTATTTTACTCAGTGTGAAACCTAATGGGAAATTACTTTCCAATTATGTAAGGATTCTTAAATCTAATCTGATTACCCATTATAGAAAAAGTTGCATTTCACATAATACTTTGCATAGATGAAATGATCATTGTATAAACATAATTGTAGATTGAGCTGATAATAATGTATTTGTCCAAATTTGGCTTATGTCCAAATCTCATTTAGCATTTTGAAAACAACAGGAGTTTATATTTTGTTAACATACCAGTATATGCCTTTTGGATTAGAATGACTTATTATGGTGCAATTAGGATTATTATTGAGTAGAAATGGTCAAACATATACATATATTTTTGTCTGTTTACTCAAAGCTGGGAAGGTAAAACCCATGGAATTTCTTTGTCTTTGTTAGCTGGAGATACGGATGACCCACCAAGAATCCCTCAAAACCCTGTCATCAATGGGAACGTGGCCCTGAGTGATGGGCACAGCAATGCAGAGGAGGACATGGAGGATGGTAAGTGCTCCGGCTTGTTTCTGCACAGCGGCGAGCACTCTGAATCATGGGCTCCATACTTTTTTTTCACGAGTGCTTGTAAGTTTATTCAGAGTAGCTAGTTTTCAGGTTATGTCTGAGGAAGACTTAGGCTCCTGTTTTTGTTTTGAGTTACAGGATGGTCTACAAGAAACTGTCAAGGTAAGTTGGCTGTCCCCAGCCTAGGCAAGCGGGCCCAGCTGCGTAGGTTTGGAGTGAGCTGGTGTCTTCTCAGGCTTAGAGTTCTCTAGCCACTGCTAGCATTCAGGATACTGTGGTCTTACTCTCCTATGCTTTTTGTTTGCAGCAAGATACTTCAAGACTTAGGAAATGGCTCTCCATTGCATTCGCACTGTTAGTGTTTCTGTCAGTCCTTTATAGCTGAGAATCCGTCTCCACTCCTGTTAGGTGTGTCAAGCGTTGGGCTTCCTATTCCCCTACTGATGTTCCTGTAGCCTTCATTTGAAAAGTCATATGCATATGTATATGCATGGACATTTGGTATCTAGGGAATCACTTTTTCTTTTGAGACTATTTCTTCATTGTTAGATTATGAGACCTAAACGTTTGCAAGGTCTAAGTCCTGCAAAGGGAGCAGTCAGTAATTGCTTTATGCAGCCCCTGGAATCTTGCAGTGTAATATGAAACCATGTTCTGTACAAACATGTCCATCAATCCTCATGAGGGTTGTGTCCTTCCCAGGGGAGTAACGGGGCAGTTGAAAGAAACCATCAGGCACGGGCTGCACCACCAGAAGGACTGCTGTTCAGACCTCCTGCCAAAAGTTCAGCCTCCATGCGAAACTGCAGCCGTAGGTGAGAGTTCTCTCACAGTGCGGTTTACCCCCTGGCAGCTGGCTGAGGCAATATCTGAGGAAGGTAAAGAGGTGTGGTCTGAAACCCACTGCTTTGTTCCCTGTGGAGTGCGCTTTTTACTGTAGACAAGGGAAGTGGTGTGGGTGTGGTCTCGTTGGTTGTTGGGCTTTTGGTGGTTTTTCTTGAGGCACCAGAGATGCCAAGAGTTATTCAGAGAGTGCGATTGGGAAGGTGGCTAGGTTGGAGGTGCCAGGTGTGCACTTGGGATCAGTTTGGGTCACTTGTCGAGCAGTAACCAGCCCCACTCAGTCAGAACTGGGTGCAGTTTGGTTCTAGCATCTCTCCCCCATTTAGGGGAGAAGAGACACAGATGTAGATAAAAGATAGGGGGTTCCATGCATTATAGGATGCCAACATCTCCCCACCCCACTCTCTACGGTCATGACAGTAAGTAGTATCTCTAAATGGTGCTATATGTCTTCTGGAGACTCAGGTTGTCTTAGTTGAAAATTTAGTACCAGGGCTGAATTTATGCAAAATCTCTTTGCTTTTGAGGCACATCTACTAAATTATTAGTAAGTAACAATGCTAAATCATAAGGCTCCCAAAGTGGAAATGGCTGCCTTTGTAGCTTTGATGGACAAATAGTGTAGGTTTTAATAGCACCTTCTTCCTAGTTGGGGGTTTCGCCCAAAGGGTAAGAGAGATCCTTACCCTTTGAATTGTGAAATGGCAAAGTCCTGGAAGGGGGAGGACTGTGGCTCTAGGAGCAGAACTCTCAGTGGAAGATAACACATTGTCAGCCATATGTATTATGAAATGCTTTCAGAGTTTGCACGTGCTGTGAAATGTGATCAGAATTCTCAAAAGTTTACAGCCTTCTAGGCTCAATATCATTCTTTATTGAAGCATGCCTTAGAGTCAGTACCCTCCCATGCTGCTTCTCCAAAGTCTTTGTTAAAAATACCTCTGACTCTGTGGACCTCAGACTCCTTTCCTTGAATCTCCTTTAAATAGATGAAACTCGGACATGGTCTTGGGAACCCTGGATTGAACAGTGTTACTTGGTAGCCATACTACTAAAGGCTTGACTGATGTGCAGTGGGGTCTATTACTGACAATTGTTGTATAAGAAATTTAGTAGCTAAGAACCCATAGGTAGAAGGTGTAGTTGGACAGATTGTTAAGAACATATTAACATAGAATAATGAGCAGGTGTCAGAAATATTTTCTAATGAACTGTTTCTCCTTACATGACCAAGAGAAGTTTCAGGTTAGATGCATCTAGATTAGATTTTTTTTTTTTAAATGTGTTTAGTACATGGTCTCACACTACACAGATCAGACTTCTAGTGATCCTCCTGTTTTCGGCCTCCTCAGCACTGGGATTATAGGCGTGCGCCACTACACACAGTCTTATTTGTCATCTCAGTGAGCTCTGGGGGTGGGGCCAGCACAGCAGGCCCAGGATGCAGGCTGGTGGGGATGGAGCCTCCGCCCCCTGTGTCTGCCTTAAGCAGATGCTTTAATCTGCTGAGCTATCTGGCTGGCCCTAGATTAGATTGTTAATGCCTATAATGAAAAGTAATTTCAGGGGATTGACTAGATAGATTATTTTTCAAAAATAATTGAGATTTGATAAAATTACTGTCAGAATGCCACAATTGTCTTACCAGTTTCAAAAAACTAAAGTATTAAATCTTTGCTTTTCTTTATGTAGCTGAAGCCCAGGCTATTCAATTGGCCTTTGCCCCATAAATATAAGTAAAAATGGGTCCTGTGGGAAGCTTTGGGCTGTCTGATAGCTGTTACATGCATCAGGGATCTCTGGGGCCAGGATTGAAGTTTGTGAGTTATCAAGCAATCTGGTGAAAGTAGGTAGGGGCCTGTTATTCTGTGACAAGAAAAAAGAAACATGGAGTAATAGAATAACACTGTCAGCAGCATACAGACAGGTTAGAGTCTGCATTTGAATGAAGTACTGATGCTGAGGCAAATAGGATGTTCTTTATCATCTCTGATTTTTTTTTTTTTTAATTTTGTAATGATATGAACTAAACCATGAATTGCAAAATTGTATAGATGGTCCTGTGTACTGTGGTCCCTGATTTTCATGCCCTAAAATACTTAGTGCCCAGTGTTTATCACCTTGGATGGTGATCACTAGCCATTTCCATGGGGCTCAAATCATAGGTCTTCAATTTGGTATTTAATAATAGTTTTTAATTCTATTAATATGAAGATTTTGGAGCTGAGATGAATTTTTTCTTTTTGGGGAGCATTGAGGATGAACCTGGGATTTCTTGCCAGGGTTAGCACACTGTACCATTGAGCTGCACCTCCAGTCTTGGAGTTTTTATTCATACGAAGTTTTATGCTCAACTTTCACATGTGCCTGTTTTGTAAAAATTAATCTGTTCAAAGAATCTTTCTTGAGTGATAGTTAAAACTTCATGTGTCATTTAGCAAAGTAGGCTGAGCACCTTGTGCCCAGGCAGTGCTGGGCTCAGAGGAACACAGGCATCCAGGAGTAGACTTGGTGCCCCATTCAGTTTCATCATTGCTTTTTCTTTGCATACCACTTAGGGAAAGAGTCAGGAAGCTAATGTCAAATATAGGATTAGTAGAAGGACAAAAACAGTATGTATCAGTTTTGTATATAGAAAATCATGCAACTGCAAAATAGATGAGTTAGAATTATACAAAATAACTGAGTTAGAAGTCTAACCTTTCCTCAGAACATGAAAGTCCTTTAGTTTTTCTATGTGGTTCTATATGTGGACCCTATAAGGAAGGCAAGCTTGTAGTTTTTAGTGTCTGTATTTTGTGGAGTTCTGTGTTACACACTATAATAGGAAATGTGATTATTGTGCTTAGTGTCTTGACAAATCTTGAGTGTTGAAATCCTGTCACTTAAGTAAAATGCGCAACCTCAGTGGCCTCAGTTTCTTTACCTTTGAAATGGGAATTAAGTACTATCTATATTGTCTACTTTACAAAATTTAAATGCTGCTCAGGTGTGATTTGTGATCTTAAAAACATGGCAGAACTTTCGTATAAGTAATTTTGGACATCATGATCTTGATTAAGACTTCCTTTTAGTAGACTGACTTACCCTCAAGAGGAGTAAGAGAATGACCCCACTTGAACAATGCTGAATCAGATCTCTTAAAAGGGACTCTGTTCTTTGGGCTATTCTTTTCTTTCATCACACCGTTGCTAAAAGTCAGAGTAGAAAGATCTGGAGTGAAGGAATTGGGGGTGAAGGAGGCAAAAGTACTAACTGTCCAGAATTTGGGCTTGCATTTCTTTGGTAAAGAATACCCTCTCGTGAGAATTGATGGACATGTTTTCTTAAGAACAAATTTAGCTAGTTGCAAACTTGCAGCAATTTCTGTACACCAAGTGGCTGATCCAGAGAACCTAGTTGTGTGTGCAGTTTGGAGACCAAATGCTGGGGTGGGTGGTCCCATGTGGCGGTCTGCATAGACCTGCAGATACAGGTGGTTTTGCAACCTTGTTAACACACTGTTCACCCATGTCCCGATCTCATTGTGCTTTGGAGCCTTGGGAGCCGAGGGTGTCAGTAGCATTTGACTTGAAGCCTGGAAAAGCCTGTGGCCTGCCTGTTGTGTGGGGCATGGCTCCCACACTTGGTCCCCCAAGTCGCTGCCCCTTCTCTGCAGTGAGCTGGGCACAGAAAGCAAAAGCCCTTAGAGACTCGTGTGGCTGCTCAGCCTCCAGTGTGGTGGCGTTAGCACGTCTCACAAGTGTCAGGTCAGTAACAGGTTGGGTCAGGGGTGGCTCCCCTCCTAACGGTAATTGGAGAAGCAGATAGTGAGACACCTTGGGATTGGGCAAAGCTGACCCACCTGTGGCTGGTGGTCACCAGTGGATGATCAGTAGAATGCGGAACTTTAAACTTCCAGCTGTGTCTCTGCTAAGAGTACTGTGTTGGCATTAAATTAGGCTTCAGTCTTTTTAATATTTAATAATATTTGCTATTTATGTTGAAGAGAATACTAAGGTGTTGTGTTTTTTGTTGTTGTTTTTTTGTTGTTTTTAAACTGCTCCCCTGAGGAACCCAGACTGGTATTTCACCAAAACTATGAGGCAGTGCAAGTTACTGTGTGCTCAGAGCAACTGAGCAGAGCAGGGTGTCCGGCCTGCTCTCCTCCCAGACTCAGCCCTCAGCTCATGGCTTCTCTCGTGCCACAAGGCCTTCCAGTCTCCAGATGTTTGAGCTGTCTTTCTTCCCTCTGAAGTCTCACCACGTGCTTCAGATGACGTGGGAAGGATGTTAAAATACTGAACCCTAGAATCTAAGAGGGAAGGCAAGTTGCACTAGCTCTGAGTCAGGAAGGATTCACTCATACAGAGCTGGTCACCCTACTGAGAGCCTGAGACTGTATAGAGCAGTTCATTCCAAGCATGCACTTGTGCTTGCAGATGCTGCGGGCTGTGACTGACGGCATGTTTTCTTGCAGACACCAGTTGGCGCTCCGAGGCAACCTTTCAGTTCACTGTCGAGCGCTTCAGCAGACTGAGTGAGTCGGTCCTTAGCCCTCCGTGTTTTGTGCGAAATCTGCCATGGAAGATTATGGTGATGCCACGCTTTTATCCAGACAGACCACACCAAAAAAGCGTAGGATTCTTTCTCCAGTGCAATGCTGAATCTGATTCCACGTAAGAGTTTAAATGATGCAACTACAAATCCACACTTAGTTTTATTACATTATTGGAAGCCAAATTCAATCAGTCTTACTCAATTTCATTTTCAGTTTCATTGCTGACTATACACAGCCCTTTGATCTAAACTAGACTAACTGCATCTCTCTCTTTAAGACTCACTGGTAGGTGTTCTCCAAATCAGAAAAGAATATCTTCCTAGCATATAAGAAGTTCAAGTTCTTACGTTAGAACCTCGCAGCCAGTGGAGTCAGGGCCCATACTAATTCTATGAGACCACTGAGTGCCATGCTTCCTTCTCGCCTTGTAGCTGTCCAAGAGAAGGGTGGCTGCTGTGAGCGGGGCAGTCTGGTTGTGTGGTTGCTAATTCCTGTGAGTTACATGGACAAAGCAAACATTCATTGAAGCATTAATGATGGGACTCTGACCTTTTTTTAAAAAAGTTGATTAGCCCTTACTTTTGGAGATTTGGTTTTTGTTTGTATTTTATTTTATTTTTTGCAGTACAGGGGATTGAACTCAGGATCTTGTGCTTGCCAGGCAAATGCTTATTCTATTGAGCTGTCTCCCTGGCCCTGTTTTGTTTTGTTTTTAATACAAGGTCTCACTACATAGTTCAGGGTGGTCTTGAAATTAATATGTAGCCCAAGGAAAGCCTGAACTCGGTGCTCCTTCTGTTTGAGCTTCACAAGTGCCCAGATTTCAGGTCTGCCACTACCTGACTTTGGCCTCTGACTGCTGTTAGGCTCTTTCCTCAGCTTTTCAATATAACATGTCTTCAAGTTGAGAAAAATCTTCATGATCTGTTTAGCTGAAACCAAGGATTAGAGGTTTTTAATAAGTATTTCAAACTGTTTACTCATTTATTTAATCTGATACTTCATGGATCCCTTACTAGTTTGGGGGTATGTGTCTGTAATCCCAGCATTTGGGAAGCTGAGGCAGGAAGATAAGTTGCAAGTTTGAGCCTAGCCTAGATTATATAACAAGAATTTCATAAATCCCTTCTTAATCAGTATCAGGTGTTGTCAGCTTGTATTGAAAGCCCAGTTGACAGACTGTCAGCAGGAAGTATGAATTGTTTGCTTACTTGGACCTTATCTGCCCTGGTCTTCCCTGCCATGACTGTGGTGACTAGAAGCCTTCAATAGAGAATGTTCACAGGGCACAAGCCCTAGCTGTTTTCCAAATGCCCCAGTAACAGCTCATTTTCTTTTAATGTTAAGAAATATCAAGTTCGGCTGTGAGGCACAGCTCTATGCTAGAGTGCTTGCCTAACATGTGAGGCTTGCTCTCCAGCAACACAAAAAAGTAAAAAAGTAAAAAAAAAAAAAAAAAAAAAAAAGTGCCAAAACAATTTTATGCTGCAGCCAAGGCCTTTAAGGTCATCCCTCTCCCCCTACCCCAGACCTTTATTTTGAGATGTGATCCAATAGGGCTGGCGAGATAGCTTAACAGACGAAGCACGTACTTAGTTAGACAAGTGCAGGGGCCAGAGTTCCATCCCCAGCCCCACCTCGGGGTGTGCTGAGCTGGTTAATGAGACTGGGGTGGTGGCATGCCTAAAATCCCAATGCTGGGGAGGCTGAAAACAGGAGGATCACAAGTCTAAGCTGCAGAGTGACACCTTGTACCAAATATATGAAATTAAAAATGTGATCCATTGAGTCTTCGGACTTTGTTTTCAGCTGTAGGGTTTGTCCTGTGTAATAGTTTGGAAAAGGTAAGCTGTCCTCATCTCGTAAACATTCTTAGCAAGCATAGGTGCCCATGTGAGCAGTACTACTTTATGTAGGCACTGAAACCTTTCCAGAGGTCAATAGTAGCATTCACATTAAAGGCCTGTTTCAAGTGCAGTCCAATCCTTCAGTGGGCCTCATAGTATCCTCCCATTGTGGATTCTAGGCTCTTTCCCAACAGCCCTCTGTGGTCTGACCTACGCCCACATGTGCCAGCCATTCTCTGGTGGCTGTGACTGACGCTCATGCTTGCTGAATTCTGTGATGCCTTTGGGCCCCCAGGTGCAGCCCTAAAATGATCTGGGCTTTCTGTAGTAGGTCCTTCTGGCAGAGAGAGAGAGAGAGAGAGAGAGTGTGTGTGTGTGTGTGTTTCTTGATAATCAGAGTGACAGGATGGGAGTGACATTTGAAGGTTCATGTCATCAGGAGAATCCAGAGTTGTGTATCTTATATCTACTCTTTCTGTTTTATTGAGACAAGGTAGTTGAGGCTACTTTTAAACTCATGGTGTAACACAGACTGGCTTCAAACTTGAAATGGTCCCTTGAGTTAGCCTTCCTAGTGCTCGGATTACACACATATACTATCATTCCCAACTATAGAGTTTTAAAAAACTGCATTCTTCAAATGTTTTTAGGAATTAAAAAGTAGATAAAAGCCATGAATTGAAAGCCACAGATGCCTTTCTCTATTAAATGTGAATATATCCCTCAACCCAAAACAGCAAGGGAATTTTGTGTGCTGGTTCCTAGTGTCTTTAAGAATGTGTGAACATTTGTTAAGTACATCAGCTAAAGCTTAGTTTCTGTTTCTGAACAGGTCATGGTCTTGTCATGCTCAAGCAGTGCTGAAGATCATAAATTACAGAGATGATGATAAGTCATTCAGTCGCCGAATCAGCCACTTGTTCTTCCACAAGGAAAATGACTGGGGCTTCTCCAACTTCATGGCCTGGAGCGTAAGTAGCCAGTGCATTTAGTCTTCTGAGCAGTGTTGCTCATTTTGTTAATTTTTTCTATGCAGATTTTCCAACCGTTTTCGAACAAAATTTTTGCTTTGCAAGTTGAACATTGTTTTTTTTTTTTTTTGTCCTAGGTTTTAGCACATCTATCTGTATTCTAGTCTCAACTTTTTTGTCTGTTTTTGAGACAGGGTCTCACTATGCACCTTAGCCTAGCTTTGAGCTCACTTTGTAGCCCAGGCTGGTCTCAAACTTGAAAATGATCCTCCTGCCTCAGCCTCCTGAGTGCTGTGATTACAGGGGTACACCACCATACCTGACTCCAATCTCAGTTTTTAACCACACCTTGGAAAATACTTCCACACAGACTGCAGTTTTTTAATGAAAACATTGCTGTGAGGCCCTGTATGAATTAGGCTACTACTGGTTGGTGTTATATAAGTTAATTTTCAGGGTAGTTCACTTTGGCTCCTTTCTGCAGAGGTGGTGACTGGTGAATGTTCTTTGGAATGTTATTGCCTCAAAGTTAGTCATTACCACTTGGTGTTAACTCTTCAGCCTGCATTCTCTAATACTCCCCTCCACCCTGCTCTGAAGAGAAGGTGCTCACTCTCCTGTCCAGGCTGTGGCATGAAGCCCCTCACCTCTGAACATGCCTTCTGCAGTATTTGTTCCAAGATCATTGTTTCAGATGAACCCAGAACACTTCCAAATGAGAAGCAAAATGAGCATTTAGAAAAGTAGTATTTTAGCATAAGTACCAGGGTGAATATCTCTGGAATAAAAAGAACTTTTGTAAGTTCTTATGCAAGTTGGATATACTTCTTCTTTTTTTTTTTAATATAGGAAGTGACTGATCCTGAGAAAGGATTTATAGATGATGATAAAGTCACTTTTGAAGTCTTTGTACAGGCGGATGCTCCTCATGGAGTTGCGTAAGTTTTTCTTGGGTGCTATTAAAAAGACTGTGGTACTGAAAAGAGATTAGTGTGTTTATATTTAAGAGATAGGTATGTTCATGTTTGCCTCTGAGCACACAGATTAAAGATGTTGGTATCACAGCCATTCATTGAACAGCTTTATCGAGTATTCCTTCATGTCACTTACTGATGAACACTGGGAATATAATTATGGGCAACTGGTGGGTGTGGTTTTGGTCTTAAAGAGCATACAGTGTGTTCTGGTAGAAGAGCCCCAGCACTGGTGCTCTGCTCTTTGAAGAGGGCAGGGATATGGAAAGCTGGCTGTGGTGGAATAAGGGAAGAGTGGGCCACCAGGTACAGCTCAAGTGGTGGGTAAGGCTGGCAACTCTATCCGGAGGGCCAAGGCCTGGAGCTCAGTGCAGTGTCCAGTCCACCTGTCCACCACATACAGGGGTGATGGAGGCAGAGGGTCACTCAGCTCTCAGGTGATGTGTGGGAGGTGGAAAGAGCTCAGTCCACTGGACTCTCTTGTCCTCCAACCAGCTACCAAAATAGCAGAAGAGAAAAAAGCTTTAGGAGTTTAGAAGTCTGCACTAAAACATGGAAAATGTATCACCTACTTTGTCCTATGTTTACAGTTTCGCAGAATAGATGGATTGCAGCTGTTTGTGTCTTCCTGGCTGCTCATGTGACTTCTATAACATGTATATGATAGAACTGCTCCGTATATTTATAGCATTTGCTATAAATATATAGGACTTTGTCAGTATCTGAGTGCTGATCTTGATAAATGACATCACTGCTGTGAATCATCAACAGCAGAAATGTTATGAGAATACTGGGATTGTACTCATACCAGCCACAGAAGTGAATTGGTAGGCACTGAAGGAGCTACAGGCCTGTAGCACAGGTCTCATTGTACTTAGTGCTGTAGGCCCAGTGATGAGGGGGATGTAGACTGTGTTCCTGTCCACAGAGGTCTGAGATGACAGCAGACAGTTGGCGTTTGGGGCACAATACTGATGCCAAGTCACGCTGTCCCCAACACAAGGCAGAGACAGCTTACCCTCAAGCTCGGTCTATTCTTTCAGGTGGGACTCAAAGAAGCATACGGGCTATGTTGGTTTGAAAAATCAGGGAGCAACTTGTTACATGAATAGCCTGCTGCAGACTTTATTTTTCACAAATCAACTTCGAAAGGTAAAAAAGTATTACTTCCACCCACTATTTTCTGTCAGGGATATCTAGGGCCTCTTGAGTCTCTAGCAGAGGTCCTTTTCTCTCCAAAGAGCAGCCCTGGCCAGGCTACAGTTCTTTTCCCAGGTGCCTGGAGGTCTGCTGCTTACGTTAACCATGGTGACCAAAAGATTACTACGGCCAACGTTTTCCTCACGTAATGTTAGTTGTGTTAGAAGTAACAGAAAATATAAAGAAATTCTTTTAAAAAGAGAAAAACCCATTCAAGTATTTATTTGAGAGCTTTCTTTCTTTTTTTTTGGTGGAACCAGGATTGAACTCTGACCCTTGTGCTTGCCAGGGAAGCACTTATTCCACTGAGCCATCTCCCTGGCCCCTTTGCTTTATCTTTTTGAGACAGGGTTTTCCTATGAGTTCAGGCTAGCCTTGAGCTCATTTTGTAGACCTCGACTGACCTTGAACTCCCAGTGATTCTCCTGCCTCAGTCTCCCAAGTGCTGGAATTAACAGGCATGCACTATCATGCCTGACTTGTTTTGATTTTTTGAGACTTGGTCTTGCTATATAATTCAGGCTGGCCTTGAACTCATTACGAAGCCTAGGCTGGCCTTGTACTTGGAAAGATCCTCCTGCCTCAGCCTCCCGAGTGCTATTACGGGTATGCACCGCCACACCTAGCCATCAAGTTTTCACACCTAGCCGTCAAGTTTTCGTATCAAAATAGGTAAGTCGAGAGGGGGTAGTAGAGACATATTTTAATGCTGTAATTTAGGCTGGCTTGCCTTGAACTTCTGTCAGTTGTCCTCACAACTGCTGGGATTACAGGATTGCAGTGGACCATCACTATGTGGGGTGCAGTTTAGTAATTCTAGCTCAGTGGAAGGCTGAAGCAGGAAGATCAGAGTTCAAACCCAGCCTGGGCAACTTAGTAACTTGAAGAAATGAGCTGGAGGTGTAGTGCAAACTACAAAGACACTGCAAATAAAACCCTAGCAACAACATTTTTAATCTAGTGTAGGAAAGTCATTTCTCTTTTTCCGAATTTCCTTCAGACAATGTGAAGCAGTCCAGGCAATGTGTCTTTTGTATTTGATGTTCACGTTTCTGGACAGATTACTGTAGTGGGACTGTATGATTGGGATAGCTGAATTGGGAGAAAATGGGGTGCCATTTAAATTTCTATCAGACCTCTTGTATAAGTAACTATTAAATATTGTTCAAAGATGTCTGGAGTGAATGGGTACTATGGTAAGCATTAGATAGGTAATTTTTTTAAAAAATGTTTTTTAGCCTTCTTGTGTTCTCTAGATTGTCTCTAAAGATACTGCTAAACTTTTTGGCCTGTTTTGGGATAGTTAAAAGCCATAGTAATTGCCTTACCTGTTATCATTAGAAATTATACTTCTACATAAAATTAAATTATTTTTAAAATTAACTCTTTTAGGCTGTGTACATGATGCCAACAGAAGGTGATGATTCATCTAAAAGCGTCCCTTTAGCATTACAAAGAGTGTTCTATGAATTACAGCACAGTGATAAGCCCGTAGGAACAAAAAAGCTAACCAAGTCTTTTGGGTATGTATCAGAAGCCTGCCCTTCCATTCTCAGTCCTTTTTTGGGTTGAGTGGAGGATAGAAAAAGAGTACAAATTAGGCATTTCATTTAGGGAGGCCTGGGCATATATCTTCAGTGCTTTTATCATTGTGATTTGTTTTTTATCTTTGTACATAGAAGAAGCTTTTAGAATTTCTCTTGAGAAATCACCACTTACAAATTTCACCTTTTAGAACCTTGTTTCAATTGTCCTTTAACTTTTCAACAAAAGAATAGGTGTAACTTTCAAAATGTGAATATTTTTCTTGCAGATCCTGCACCTTCTAATAGTATGTTTATTTTTTAGTATGTTTAGAATATATGAAATTGTAAACATTTTGCCATCCACTGATAAAATTCATTTTTAACTTTGAATGATAACCCCCTAAAATAAGTTTCACAAAAACTGGAGAATAGTAGATAATTATTCAGTTTCATTTTTTAATTCAAGTTGCTTTTTTAGTTTATTCATTTGAAAATTTAGAAGTTTAAATGCAGATGTCCATTTTATTTTTGAAAGGTGGGAAACTTTAGATAGCTTCATGCAACATGATGTCCAAGAGCTATGCCGAGTGGTAAGTTTCAAGCAGTAATTGTGTAGACCTTACATTGAGTGTTTTGAAGCAGTGTCAGAAATTGTTACCAAGTGAAACCTTAGACCTAGTTCAAATAAGACACATCTTTGTCCAGGACCAACTTAGACTGAAAGAAAAGGGCAGCATTTTTCTTACTGTAAAGGCAAAAGAATCACTGCGTTTGATTAATCACGTGAAGGTAGTGCTAGGAAATCTTGAATGACCAGCAGCAAGCAAGGCTCTCACCTTGGTGAATTCAGTCAGCCCCTACGTGCCAGTGACTAGCAAGAGCCAAGGCTACCTGAAGTGGCTGTCCAGTCATTGTGGTTGTTGGTCTTTGCAGAGTAGTAAAAAGTTATTGCTCCCCCACCACCCCTTCAGGGAGGGCACCTCCGTGTGCTGGTGCTTTTCCCCATACCCCCACGGGCACTAGCAGATTCTCATTCTCCCATTCTTGAAGAAAGGTAAAGACACACACATGAAATGGCTGTTCAAGGTGATTGGCTGGGCAAGGTGTGTTTTCTTTTTTGCAGCACTAGCTGGATTGAATCCAGTTCATTAAATATCCATGGACAGACCAGTCAATCAATCCTGTTGACAGGCTCAACCTCATTAATCTCTTGGTGTGGACCATTACGAGTTAAGTTTAGTGATCAATTTACATGCTTTTCCACAGAGGTAAAATGAATATAAAAAATGCTTCTAAAGGCACTACAGATTACTAATTCCAAAAGGCTATTATATAAAAGGTTAACCTCAACTATTGCATGTAGATTTTTTTTTTTTTTTTTAAATCCAACCAAGAAGGAAGGTTTTGTATGTTTTTGGTAATTGCATGCCAAAGGTCATAATATTTTTATAGTCTAGAATTTCTTTGACCATTGAGATTTCCTACTTAAGTATTACTATGTATTGTTCAAGCATAAACGTGTTTTGTAAAGTCCAAGCTTTCTCTTTCAGTTGCTTGATAACGTGGAAAATAAGATGAAAGGCACATGTGTAGAGGGCACCATACCGAAGTTATTTCGAGGCAAAATGGTGGTATGTGATTACTAGTTTTCAAAAATAGATTTTTATGGGCTAGGCAGATACTTCAGTAGCATAGCACTTGCCTGTCAAGTTTGAGGTTGTTTGATTCCCAGTACAAAAAAAAAAGGGGGTTTTAGTATAGTTTGTTTTGTGACAGTGTCTCACTGTGCAGCTCAGGCTGGCCTTGAGCTCACTTTATAGCCCAGGCGAGTCTCCAAATTGTAGTGATCCTACTGCCTCAGCCTCCCAAGTGCTGGGATTGCAGGCATATGCCACTACAGTTGGCCCTAAAAATAGGTTTAAAAGGTTTTAAAAATGCACTTTAGATTGTTAATACTGAAGCTGTCTTTTGCTTACTGCAGTCCTATATCCAGTGCAAAGAGGTAGACTATCGGTCTGACAGAAGAGAAGATTATTATGATATCCAACTGAGCATAAAAGGAAAGAAAAACAGTAAGTTCTATGTAAATAACAGAATAAGCTTTTAATTTTCTATTTTGATGTAATGTCTCATTTATCTGAGTGACTTTGACTGATACGTAGCATAAGGCAGGAAGTGGCTCAGTCTAAATTGTGCATGCTTGTAATCCTCTCAGGTCTCAGAACACACCGTCTGCCTGCACACCTGTGGTCCTGCCTTGGCCCTACCACCCCTCTTCAGTGGAAACCTTTATCTAGGCTCTGCCCTACAAGGCAGTTTCACATGTTGTGTATTTACATAAAGGGAATCATATTAGAATGTAGTCATTCTTTATATCTTTTGCTTTTGTAGATTATTTCAGTTGGTTTCAGCTGGAGGCTGATAAGTACAAGACTGATTCATATTCTTGTATTCATACAAGCTGAGTTGGTCTTGGCTCTGGGCTGATGGTGGGTTTACTTTCTTGAAGATCGGCAATGTCTTAAGACTTATATTGGCAGTATATTGCCATTTGTAAAATGCCTGTTTTAAGTGTTCTACTTATTTTTTTGTTGACCTCTCAGTTCTTAATTTAAAAATAAAGGGAGAAGTACATAATATTTGCCTACATATTTATACTTCCTGTTGCTTTTAGAACATGAGTGCCTTCTGATGTTACTTCCCTTGATCCATTAGGTGACCCAGTGAGATTTCACATTCTGTGGGTGTGGAGTGAATGGATTTTCCCAGGCATAGCAGCTGTACTGAAGTGTGTTCACGGTGTCCTGCTGCCTTCTCACTTGTTGCTGTTTGCTCCTTTGTGTGGCAGTGTAAATTGGTTTTACGATTTACCTTATTTAGCACTGGCTTTAAGCTGTTTGTAGTTTGCTTTATGCTCTTCTGTTTCTGTGTTCACTACAGATCTTGGGTCTGTGTGTTGTAATTTCAGTAAAATTTGAGGCTGGGGAGATAGCATATTACATAAATATATAATTTTTTTTATTTGAAAATTTTCAAGTACTATCCATGTTTTATGTCACCACAGCCTCCTGTTGCTCCTGATGTACTTTATTTTTTTTTTTCTTTTTCTCTTTTGGCGGAACTGGGGATTGAACTCAGACTCTCGCGCTTGCCAGGGAAGCGCTTATTCCACTGAGCTATCTCCCCAGCCCCGCTCTTGATCTACTATTTTTTTTTTCTTTTTGAGACAGGGTCTCACTGTGCAGTCAAGCTCACTTTGTAGCTGAGGCTGGTCTCAAACTCACAACAATCTTCCTGCCTCAGCCTCCTGAGTGCTAGGATTACAGGCATGCGTCACCATGCCTGGCCCTCCTGATTTACTTTAAATTTCAGTTTCCACTGCTTTGCCTTCAGCTTCAGCCAACTTCTATAGTATCTCTTGTGTTGTTAATCCTGTCCATGATATTTTCATTGTTAAAGGTTGGGTTGGATTTTTTAAAAATCTTCTTTGTGCTTTATTAATACACTTCTGCTTTGTTTTTCTTTCTTTCTTTCTTTTTTTTTTTTTTTTTTTTTTTTTTTTTTTTTTTTTTTTTTTTTTTTTTTTTTTTTTTTTTTTTTTTTTTTTTTTTTTTTCCTTTTTGTGGAACCGGGGATTAAACTCAGGCCCTTGTGCTTGCCAGGGAAGCGCTTATTCTACTGAGCAATCTCCCTGGACCCTCTTTTTGTCTTATTTGTCCCCTAATGCTGGGGATTGAATCCTGGGTCTTTGTACTGAGCTAGAACCCTACCTTTTTTTCAGTCAGTCTTGCTTAATTGCCCAGGCTGGGCTTGAATTTGATATTCCTGCCTCACTCTCTCTGAGTTCTGGCAATGTAGACATGCACCAGCACACCCAGCTCATGCTTGCTTTCTAGAAACTAGGAGACATAGTTCATAATTTTCATAATATCTTCCGTTACTGATTTTGTCATTTATATAGCCTTTGTGTCTATTCTCTGGCTTCTTTGCATGCTTGATAGTCTTCAATTGTATGGCAGGTATTAGGTCTTGACCTTTGTTGCAGTTCACAGAAAACTTAAAGATCATTCGATTGTTCTTCAACTTGTTTTTTAGCTTTGTTAGGTGGCAATAGAGTATGTTTTTGTAGACTTAATTTGTGCTCCCAGACATTTCCCAGAGTTTTCTACTGATTTGCCCATGTCTTAGGTGGCTTTCCTACCTTTGCTGGTGGGAACACTCCCCAAACTGTGACATGCTCAGCGGCCTGCCCCTGCATCCCCCATGGCTTTATCTTTCTGGTCACTCTAGTCCATGTTCTCATGCTCATTTGCTGTTCCTCATGGGGAGCCTTGAACAGGCTTCCATGATGTTTTCCCTTCTGCTTTTGTACTTCTTGGCCCAGCAGATGCCATCTGCCGTGGGCACCTCAAATCCTTGTGTTTGTTTGAAAGGCTGATTAGATTCTAGATTCTTTTCTGACACTGCCACAGCCTGAGAAGTGAGCTGATAGTCCTGGGCCCCTGTCTCAGGGGGAATCTCTGTCCTGCAAAGTCTGTGGTCCACAGTGTGACAGTTGCTGGCCCTGTCACACTTCAGTTGTATTATTAGGACCAGAACAGAGATGGTTCTTTCTCTAGTGTGGTCTGTTCACTCTCCAGTGCTGGAATTTGACAGAACTTAAAAATTTGGGGCTGAGGAGATGGTTCAGTGGAATAAGAGCTTCCCTGTCAAGTGCAGGGGCCTGAGTTCAATCTCCAGTTATGCAAAAAAAAAAAAAAAAAAAAAAAAAAAAGACTTTAAAAATTTGTAGTGTCAGTTTGTGCTTGCTTACGTGCAATTCTGTTATGTGGAATTGATAGGTTTTCTGTGTGTGTCTCCATTCCACCTGGAAGAGAGAGGAGTGTGTTAGGATGTTGGGCTTTCTGAGTTGTTGGTCATTAACCAGCTGTTTCCATTGTGCCCTTTGGTTCTAGGCCCTTGGTTGCTCACACCTTCCATCCTTTGTTCTCCTGGTTGTAGCTTTATCATAAGTATTTTAGGTAAAAGTGAAAGGCTTTGACTCTACATTTTACTGTGGTTAAGAAGCCCATCAGTGGGTGTCCGGGACTGGGCAGGATGATAATGGCATATTGAGTCATTCTTATTAAGGGTGAAGTCTTTGTTCACATCCGTGGCTTCATCTTCTAGTTTCCATTACCTGACCTGGGTTGACTTATTAATTGAAGCTTCAGTGATCCCACATTGGTTGACCTATTGTTCTTCTTTCTCTTTGAAGTATTTGAATCATTTGTGGATTACGTGGCGGTAGAACAACTAGATGGTGACAACAAGTACGATGCTGGGGAGCATGGCCTGCAGGTAATGTATGTCCCATTAGCCTCTCCTTGGTTTCTGCTTCTGTTTGTGTTGATAATTAAATGTGTGTGCTTGTGGTATTTGGAGCACAAGGGAATCTGTGAGTCAGAGTGGTGGGTGGCAGGTGAGAGCAGGTGAGTGAAATGCAGGTTGAAGGAAGTTTTCTTTTTTGTGTACTCTGTTTCTGTCTGGAGCTTTTTTTGATTTGTCCTGATCACGAGTATAATTTATAAGCCACTTAAGACAGTGTTCTTGGTTTATTGATTATGCTGCTTTGTAAACATGCAGTTTTCTAATGGCTGAGACTTCTCACTCTACCATATTGAGGAGTGCCTTCCCTAGGATAATTCCCCCTGGGGGTTCCAGGCATCTAGTAGACTGACGAGCATTGCTAAGAAGACATGAACCATGGACCAGTGAAGGGCAGGCTAGTGGACCCTGTGATTCAGGGTCTTGTTTTCCAGTCTCATGACTTGAGCTTATTGGCTCAGCTCATTTCTATTAAAAGTGTTCAGACTGCCCTCTGCTTGTTGAGGCTGCTGATGTATAATTCATATAGTGAGTAGACCCACAGATCCTCTAATTTCCATGGGGACAGATCTCTCAGAACATCGAGCTGAAGATCAGAATTTTCTGCAGATATTAATTAGGACTTTGTTGGTAGGCGGGGGAGATAGTTCAGCTGCATAAGCGCCTACCCAGCAAGTACAAGGTCCTGAGTTCAGTCCTTGGTACAAAGAAAAAAAAAAAAAACATTAGGGCTTTGTCGTCTGACTGTGCTTAAGAAGCGTGTCTGTCAGCTTGTCAGAATTGCTTTTCTCCTCTCTGGATATTTTAGAGTGCTGGGCCATAAGGAAGAGGCACAGTCTTGTCAGCCTTCAGTGCTATTCTATAGTGTGGAGTTTTGTTTTGTCTTTCAACAGATAACTCAAGTCTTAAGTATTATTCTTCTTTGGTATACTAACGTTGCTAAGTGGTTGCACTGTGTCACGGCCCAGTTCTTTAGTCTTTGCTAGTCTTTGAGAGAGTGGTTTAGGCTAGGTTGGTGGCACATGCCTAGAATCCCAGCACTCTGAGGCTCAGCATGAGCTCAGGGCCAGCCTGAGCTACATAGTGAGATCCTGTCTCAAACAAGAAAAACAAAATGTGGTTACAAGGTCAAAAGAATGGTTGAATTTGGACTGCAATTGGGCATCATGAGTGTGATGGTGTAGGGATTGCAGGTGGCAGAGCTTCATTTTATCAAGAAGCGAGAGCTGATGGGGATAGACCAGAGATGGAGGGGGAAAGTGCTGAAAGCCCTCCAGGACTTGCTAGAAGCTGGGGTGTTTGGGGGCACCCAGGAGCACAGAGATTGGCATCCACTGGGTAGAGGTGTATGGTGGGGGAGTGGCCCTGAGTATGTGCTCCACAACTGTAGGACCTCTGTAGGCTTGGGGGGCGATCCCAGGGGTGGGGGCATTCACTAGCATCTTGCCAGCTCACTGCTGGGTTCCTTTGTGTCCATTCTGATCAGGGATTCTGTATACTAATGATGAACAATAGTAATCATGATTTTCTGCATTTCCATTTGGTTTTTTTCTGTG
>PVKA01029598.1:0-28154 GCA_004027165.1 Ctenomys sociabilis
AAATCCCATTCAAGCCAGCTATCCCCCTACTGGGAATTTTCCCAAAGGATTTGGATACATTGTATCATAGAGATATATGTATACCTATGTTTATAGCAGCACAATGTGTGATAGCAAAATCTTGGAAACAACCAAGATGTCCATCACATGAGGAATGGTTGAAAAAGATGTGGTATTTCTATATAATGGAGTATTACTCGGCCATTAAGAATGATAAGTTTGAAGCATTTATACTGAAGTGGATGCCACTTGAACATATACTCCTAACCTGATTGATATCTTGCTGAAAGGAACAGGACACACATAACTTATTGGGAAATGCAGTTCATTCCATTTAAGATCCTAGCCCAGATTGTTTATGTGACTTTGCTCTGTCATGCAATAGACTGTCTTCCAATACAGCATAATAATTAGCTTTGACAGCCATAAGGTAAATGAACAACCTGTTATAGTTTAAGTATGAAATGTTCCCTAAATTTCATGTATTTGTGGTACTGACCTCATCAAGCTATTACTCCAAAAATTAATTCATTAGCACAATGGGCTTGTAAGACATGAGGATTAATGAGAAGAAGGGGAACCCCCCCATAAGGGGTTTTGACTGTGAAGGCTACACCTTGCCTGCAGCCCCTTCTTCTCTGGCTCTCTTCCTCCCTTCTCTGCTCTTGCATGCCATAAGTTGAGCACCCTACCACACCACTCTGTCATTGTGTTTCTGCCTCAGAGTCAACCAATCATGGATGGAAATCTCTTAAACCAAGGATCAAAATAAATCTTTCCTCTTTTAATTTGTGTATATCTGGCTTTTTGACTCATCAACTGAAAATCAACTGGTACTTGCACCAAATATCATAGATGTTCGAAATATCTCCACTGAGTAAATAACACACAAGGCAGAGAGAACATAGGTAAAATTATGAAAAATGTAAAGAGCATAATTAACAAGACCTATACATTGGAAGCACATTGTATATGCATTAATTTTAAGAATAAGTTGAATTCATTGTTGGACCATTGAAACTACTTTCAACAAAATTATTATTGTATAATATTATATTATGTAGGTTCTTGCTTCAAGTAATAAATAAAATTAAATTGCACACCTAAGTGATTAAGTGAAAAATTAATGTGTGTATGTTTCATATTAAAAAGTTTATTTCCAAAAATAAATCAAAATAAATTCCTCACAAAAATTAAAAGAGAAAATTCTATGAATGTAGGACCACTCCTGGTAATTCAAGCGTTCTTTATATATCAGATAAATATTCTCCAAACTTCAAAAAATAAAGACAAAGGTACAAGAGTAAAAAAAATTAAAAACAAGCAATGAAAACATTTTATAGCTGCATTTCCAGTAACATTTGCAATTATGTGGACTTCTGAGAAGATTGCAGAGTGGTGAGCATGAGAGAGAGATGCTCCGAGACTGCCTGGACCAAACACTGAAATACAGCAAAGTGAAGAAGAGAAGGTGGATAGAAATAGATCCTCAGGACCCAAGAAGAATCTGAAATGAGAAGTCAAACCTACAGGGAGAGTGAAGAGAGAGATGTCAATGAAGAGGAAGGCACTGTCTCTCTGAGCCCAGATTCGCTGCATGAAATGGGTGACTTGAACCTACAGAGGCACTGTGACTACTCGTAACGCTAGGGTCCACCACAGAAAAACACAACCATGTGATGGCACAGTGGATACAGCACACTGCATGGCTCATGAGCTATTCTAGTTCAAACACACACATAGGAAAGGGCGATTGCCAGGGAGCCATCTGAGAAAGGGGACAACTGAACTCAGAACTCAGAACAGCTTCAGACCCACTCCACCCAGTGACTCCCAGTGATCGGGTCCGACTGCCGAGTCCAAGTTGGTGAGAAGTCAAGGAGCCACATTCAGGCCAGCAGAAGCTGCATGAACTATTCCAGGGTGAGCAAATCTGATTCCAGCACTGCAGCCAGAAATCCACCTGAACTTCAGTTGCAGTATGGGTGCAGGTTTACTGGGAATAATTAACAAGGATATGGACTCTGCTCATTATCTAATAGTGACAGCAGAGGCACTCTTTGAAATGCACAATTGTTTTCTTTCTTTCTCATTCCTTATTTTTTTAATTTCACATATTCTTATTTTTATCTGCCTGTGAAAGTTTCTATGTTTTTTGTCATCGTTATTCTATTCTTGTTTTATTTTTTCTTCTCTCTTTCTCTCTTGACTTTTGTATCAGTGTCCCAACATTTTAATATTTTTCCTTTGTTTTCCAGCCTTGCTTTTAATCTCTTCCTCTTCTATTTCTCTATTTTTTTCCCATAATCATTTTTTTTTCCCCATCAGGGTAACATTATTATAATGAGGGCTTATTTACTGATATAATTTTCTAGTTCATTTTACATCCTGTTGTACAACTAAAAATCTACTTCATACAGTTGAAGGTGACAAATTAATAGAGAACATATTTTATCACTCTTTTAAAATGTTTGGTGCTATTGCTATTGTGACATTTTACCACTTTAGCAAAGGAGACAAAATTGTTCAAATCACTTGTTCTTCCTGGTATAACAAGACTGAGATTGCTTAAGGGCCATTAAAAAATACGATAGGCCAGTAACAAAAAACTGGGGTATAGTTGAAGTGGACAGCACCTTCTCGTCTCCAATAATCTGAAGAAGTAGAATCGTGCAAAAGACTCAAAATCCAAAAGAAGATACCTCTAAGTCTTAGAGGTAGACACCTCCAAGTAGCAGTAATTTCCTAAGGGTTCTGCTTGCTAGCAATAACGCTGATTGTCATAAAAATTTTAAGAATCAGTCCAGGAATTAAACTTGAATAAAAGGAAAAGACACTTAAACAATATGCAAACCCAAACTTCAAGTTTGCCAACAGAAAACTCAGAGGGCAAGGAGACAGAACAATCCAAAAGCTACTCACCTGGACTCTCTGAATTGGTAACAGTGGAAGTAACAAAAGATGAATGAAGCTCTAGAAAAAAAATAATAAAATTAGAAATAATTTCTCAGATAATTATAGAGAATGTGACTCTACACAAAAAAATAGAGGAATGAAAACCATGAAAATCCCAACAGAGGAAAGAACTGGGATCCATATATAGAAATCAAGTTATCAGATATAGAAATCAAGATAATGGTTAGTGATCATGAAAATAAAAATTTCTCACAAATACAAGGGGCCACAAGAAATCATTTTAACAGCTGCTAGATGAGTGAAAGAAGATCAAAGCCAATAAAAAGCAGGAGATAGAACCAATGAAATAAGAAAGTTTTTCACAGAAGTAATGGAAAAAAATTTCCAAGAAGGAAAAAGAATTTGACATGCAAATATCTTAGGTCATGATTAAAAAAATCTACAAAGTGGTGGTAAAATTCAGCTATAAAAAATAAGTATACAGCTATACTTTCTTAATTCAGTGATTAGAGACATCTGCTATAATAGTGTCTGTAAGTATAATATCATGTACACACTTTGTACAATACCAAAAAATTATGAAAACAATTTGCAATATATTAATTTACCAAATCTGTCCTGTCAACTAGTCTTGAAACTGTCTCATTGCTATTTGTTCAATAAAAATTTAAAAAAATCTACAGTGTATTATAGTCAAGATTCCAGAGATTGAACACAAGCACAGAGTATTAAAAGCTGTTAGAAGAAAAAAATATGAGTTATAAAGGATTTCCCATCATAATCAAAGCAGATTTCTGAACACAAGACTTTACTTATCAAGTCAAGGAGGAATCAGGATGAGGTATTTCATACCCTAGACGAAAACAACCACTAACCCAGATTGATATACTCCACAAAACTAGTTTTCAAATTTGATGGAGAAACACATAAGAAAATCCATGAACCCAAATCCAGTACCCCTAAATATTTTGAGGAGAACTCTATAAAGAGATAACAAAGACTGTGAATCCATGACTCAAAAAGAATCAATTGTCTGGCAAGTGCAAGGACCAGGAAAACAAACAATTAAATGGAGGGGGAAAAAAGAGGGAACTAACAATACAAAGTAACATGAAAAGGATAAGTCACTACTATCAGTTATAATGATCAATGTTAATTGCCTTAATGTACTAATAAAAAAACAAATTGTGAAAAATGAATCAAGAAGCAGCATGCAACAACATGCCACATTCAAGAAAAACATTTAATTTCAAAAAGAAATTCACAGACTGAAAATGAAAATTCCTACAACAGGACCCTGGAAAAAAAGCAGGCATAGCTATCCTGTTTGCAGAAAAGTAGATTTCAACTAAGCCTTATTAAAAAAGACAAAAAGGTTAGTACATCTGTGTATAGAAAATAATTTGAGAGGAAGCAATAATGATCATAAATATGCATGCACCAAATACCAGTGTACCCAATCATAAAAGAATATTAATGGACCTTAAAAATTAAATAAGCACCAATGCAATGATAATAGCTTCCCTCAGTACTCCACTAGCAGAAAAAGAGATCAACCAACAATAAATCAGCAACAAAATTTCAGTACTAAAACAAAATTTTGAACAAATGTACTTAGCAGACGTCCACAGAGTGTTCAACCCCACAACAGAACACACATTTGTTTATACCTCTGCATAGTACATTTTTCAAAATAAACTGCGTAGTAGTTCATAGAAGATGCTTAAGTAAATGCAAAGGAACTAAAATCATCCCATGCATAGTATCAGACCAAAGTGCAAAGAATTTGGAAGTCAATGACCAAAAACAAAACAACAACCCAAGAACTTCATAAACACATGGAAATTAAATAAAAACCTCTTGAACAGCCAATGTGTCACAGGGGAAATTAAAGAAGAAATTAGAGGGCTTGGAACATAGCTCAGAGGTCTAAGTGCCTGTCTGGCAAGTGCAAGGACCAGGGTTCAATCCCTGGTACTTTACGAGGTGCCAGCCCTCTAACACCCAGGTGCACTGTGCAGGCCACTAAATCCAAGTGTGGTGGTATTCATGTGTAATCCTAGTACTGGTGAGGCTGAGACAGGAGGATCATTAGGAGTCCAAGCTGTGGAGCAAGACCCTGTACCAAATAAATAAATTAAAAAATATTTTTTAAAAAGAAAAGAAATGAAATAATTTTTACAGTTGTATGATAATCTAAATTCAAAATACAAGAACTTAAGGGACACATTGAAAACACTCTTATAAGGGAAATTTATAGTGGTGAATGTCCCTATCAGGAAAACAGAATGAGCTCAAATAACCTAATGCTAAACAGCAAATTTATTTCTAGAAAATAAGGAAGTTGAGCTTAAACTCATACAAGAAGGAATTTATAAAGATCAGAGCGAGGGCCAGCGAGATAGCTCAGCGGACTAAGCATCTGCTTTGGCAAGCACAAGAACTAGGATTTGATCCCTGGGCCCACATGCCACATAGGCCCTGCTGCAGGGTACCTTAGGCCAGTGATAGAGTCTAGGCATAGTGAGACCCTGTACCACATACATAAATGAAAAAAAAAAAGATCAGAACAGAAATTAATGCAATGTAGACTAAGAAAACAATAGAAAGAAGCAATAAATCAAGGCCTTGTTTCCTTGAAAGAGTAAATTAAAGTGATAAACTCTCAGTAAATCTTATCAAAGAAAAGACAAATCCATACAATAAATACTGAAAGGGATGAAATCAAAACTGATCCTGTGGAAATCCAGAACACCAATACCTACTTCAAAAACCTGTGTTCTAATACCAGGACAAACACAAAATAGATTCCTAGATCCATATGAATTACCAAAGCTGGATCAAGAAGGAATAAAAATTGTAAATAAACCCATATCAATCAATGAAATCAAAGAAGCAATTAAAAACCTACCAATGCAGGGGCCCAGGGAAATGGCTCAGTGGAATAAGTGCTTCCCTGGCAAGTGCAAGGGCCTGAGTTCAATCCCCAGTTCTGAAAAAAAAAAAAAAAACAACCCTTACCAATGCAGAAAAGCCTTGCTACAGAAGTCTACAAGAAATGTAGAGAAGACCTTGTGCTGCTTGGCTATTAAATGAAATTGAAAGGGAAGTAATACTTCCAATTCATTCCTGGCAAAGCAAACATTGTTTTTACTCCAAAATTCTTATAAGTTTCTGAAGCATTGTTAATCTCTCTGCTGTGACTACAGTCCTCTGCAGGTTTACTGTACTGACATAGGCTATAGCCCATTAAGGTGAAGAACATTTCCTGTATGTTCCAAGTGACAGGACTCAGACATGCAGGGCTGTAAATCTGTATGTTTTAAAAACACACAAAGGCCACCAAAGAGGAAATGTCAATGTGAACATGTTTTCTTTTTATGTTCTTGGGAAATTATGGCTGTGTATACCTTCTAGAAGACAGAGATACTTTAGAAATCATGTCAAATGTGATGATTCTCAAAACATTAAAGTGAGGGAAATGGCATTCAAAATAAAATACGTGTGTGTGTGTGTGTGTGTGTGTGTGTGTGTGCATGTATGTAATGGGTGGCCAAAGTGCAACCCTAGATCAAGCAATTCTAATGGACCAAAAGAGATTTGATATCTGAGTTTGAGAAGATAATTATGTGATTTAAATGTTACACTGAGAACACATGTAATCAGTGTAACACATCATCAATGTAAATTTACTCTTTTCCAATCTAATCATTGATATCCTTGGTTGCGAGGAGGTAGAAGAGGCTATGAGGAGATTTGCTGACAGGACTGAGCCTTTATGATCTCTTTGGGTATAAATCATATTCTAGATACTTGTGAGGACAAGAAATTGGATAGGTTATTCATCTAGTTATATTCAAAGTAAACATTAATAAAATAATCATATTATTTGTTAAATATGCTGAAAACCCATACTAAAAGTACAACATGCAGGTAGACAGGAGTTCCAGTCTCTGATTCCTTCCCAAACACCTGGGAATTAATGCTAAGGTGAAAGTAAACATCACAAACACTTTAGCAGAGCTATATTTTAGAAAGACCATGCAATGTTGAAAAAAAAAAAAGAAGAAGAAGAAGAAGAAGAAGTATCAGGGTTAGGATTGGCCATATTAGTTAGGAGATTAGGAGGAAGACTAAGAGGAGAAAAAACATGGTTGGCTAAAAGGAGACTAAAGTTATAGATTGTGTGAAATTTCACGTGCAGAACAATGAGAATGGGCAGAGAGATTTTCAGATTGAGTTGTGGGATTCTTATATGTAATCAAAGGCAGCTTGGTGTGGATGTAAGTCTTTGGGCATGTGGATGGAAACTACAGAGGAAAACTCACAGTTTTATGGGGTAAGAGGATTATACCAGAGGTGAGACTACTATATGAGTGTTCTTTCAGGATCAGGTAATGCACCTTAAAAGAGGATCTGAAGCCGTGTTTCAAAAGGCCAGCAGGCAAATAAAAAGCTTCTGTATAAAGTCTGTGCATACAAAGTGGAAAAGACTGAACAGTACAAGATAGAGTGGCTTAGTCATTTATCAGATCTGGGAGAAAATACACAATGCTTGCTACTGAAAGGAGGAGAGGTATTCTCAGCTTATGGTTTGAATCTATGGCTCTTTGCCTCTAAGAAAGAAACCACATCGCAGGAGAATGTGGTAGAGGAAAAGATGCTCGACATACGGCCACCAGAAACCAGAGAAAGACATGAGGAGTCAAGGAGGGAGACAATACCATTCTAGGTCATGTCCCATCGCAGTAACAGCAAGTACGTTTAACCACTCTATACGTAGTCCAATCACCCTTGAAACATAAGAGGCATTTGGAGGATGTTCTACATCTACATTGTAGTACACAAATAGGATCTTAGTGCCGAATTAAACATCTTCCTTATTCTTTCTGGGTTGAGCAGAACTTGAAAGTTCCTCATTAAACTTAACCTTCATGCATTAATAATTTGTGAATTCAGGGCCATAAAATATCTCCTAACATATGGTGCTAAAATGAATGAGAAAGAATTAAAACTTCACAGGAGGCTAAGTACTCTGTGAATCCTGAAAACTCTTCATTTGTCATTATTATATATGTCATCGGTAAAAAATGATAGAGCCCCAGTTTTTTCTTCCCTTGGAACAAATTCTTTCCCTTTTGTAGTATCTATTCTAGCTCTCAGATTTTAATTGCTTGATCAGGTTCTTATACTAGGGAGACAACACCATGTTTGCACATGGAGCTTTGATTTGTTTCACTTATGGGTATGGTCTCTGGTTGCATCCATTTACCTATAAGGGTGGGGGAAGAGATACATTTATGTATATATGCAGGATGACATGAATAACTGTACTGCTGATTTCTATGTTCTTCAGAGGGGAGCAATTGATGCTTAATTTTTTTTTGGCAGAACTGGGAATTGAACACAGGTCCTTGTGCTTGCCAGTCAAGCACTTATTCTACTGAACTATTTCCTCAGGACCTCTTTTTCTTATCCTTTGTAATCTCTCTCTCTCTGTCTCTCTGTCTCTGTCTCTGTCTTTCTCTCTCTCCCTCTGTCTCTCTCTCGTTCTCTCTCTCTTTTTTTGTTTGAATTTAGGGCAGGGTTTACAGGGTGAACAGGGTCCTACTATGTAAATCGTACTCATAGTAATTCTCCTGTTTTCAGCCTGCCAAGCGCTAGGATTACAGGTGCGTTCCACCATGCCCAGTCTCAATCACTGCCTCAGTGTGCCTTGGGGGCGGGGCAGGCACTGCTCGCCAGGGATGGAACGCGGCCACTGCGCTCTGACAAAGCAGGAGCTTTATCTGCTGAGCTACCTGGCTGGCCCTCCTTTGTAATTTCTTAAAACTTTTTTGTGCTTTGCTTTGGTATCTTTTTTTTCCCCCCAGGTTTACATGCTTATATTGGTAATCTGAGCAAATAATTTGAAGACAACATAATGCAGTACAGCAACCACTGTGAATTCCTATTGTTTTGTTTGATGTTCTGTATTTTTTTTTTTTTTTTTTTTTTTTTTTTTTTTTTTTTTTTTTTTTTTTTTTTTTTTTTTTTTTTTTTTTTTTTTTTTTTTTTTTTTTTTTTTTTTTTTTTTTTTTTTTTTTGTGGAACCAGGGATTGAACTCAGGCCCTTGCACTTGCCAGGCAAATGCTTATTCTATTGAGCCATTTCCCTGGGCCCTCTATATTATTTTTAATGCTTTTTTTGGTTTCCTTTTCACTATTATGTATTTTCATTAGATAATGAGAATGATATCAATTATTTTTATTTTTTTTAAGATTTAAAACAATATTTATTTGATACAAGGTCTTACTATGCAGCTTGACTCATAGTGATCTTCCAGTCTTGGGATTATAAGGGTGCACTTTTGGGGCCAGCAAGGAGTACCAAGAGGTCTGGGGCCAGCATGGTATGCAGTACTGGGGATCGAACCAGGGTCCTTGTGCTTGCCAGGAAGGTGCTTAAACCACTGAGCTATCTCCCCAGCACTGGTATCAATTATTTTTTGGATATATGCCCTATGCAAGATATAGTGATGATTGCATTAAATACATTTTAAGTAATCTTAATTTTTCTTCAAGAAAATCATCCATTATTTACATAATCAAAGAAGAAGTATTACTGCAATGGGTGAAACTGGATACATGTTCAACTGTAGATCTACTACAGATGGCCGGCTGCTGTTGGCATGACTTCAGAACCCCGCTGTCTTCAAAGTCAGAGACTCAGTGTGGATGACTGCTCACATTCTCTTCTGTGTCTCTTCTGAAACATACAAGATTCCTGTATATAAACTAAATTATGTTTTATTCTTTTATTTTCATCCTTCCACACCACCAAACAGCATAACTTCTAGACATCACATTCATTGCAGGAAACCAGTAAATATTTCATGCTTAGAACACTGATTTCGATCCTCAGAAGAGGATCTCTGGGATTTGAAGATTAAAAAATGGTTTCTAGGGCTGAGGAGACAGCTTGGTGGTCTAAGAGCCTGCCTGGCAGGCACAAGGACCCGAGTTAGTTCCCTGGGTAGCTCATGCTGTGCTGACCCTGAACCCCAGAGATGCATAGATGCCTTTGCAGGCCAGCAAAATGGGCTTCATGGCATACAATTACAATCCCAGCACTGGGGAAGCTGAGACAGGAGGATCACTATGAGTCTGAATTGTGTAGCAAGATGTTGCGTCTAATACATAAATAAATAAATACATAAATACATAATGAATTTTTTAAAATTGCTTCCAATTTAGTTACAAGTTACTGTCAAACCTGCAAGCATAATGCCCTGCTCGTCTCTTCTTTTCACCTGTAATTACTGAGTTCTGACTGCACATGAGGCTGTCGGATCTTTGTGTTTATGCAGTTATGCACTGGAGACCCGGTACTTCCTGACATATGCTGTTGATATTCTACTTTTATGTTCCCAGGGCCCTCTGTAAGTCACATTTGAGCAAATGCATGAATGAATAAATAAATGAATAAATCCCTAAACATCAAGCAAAGGACTTTGAGTTCTCTAACATGAGAAAATCTCTTTCATGAATCCATCCTTAACTCCAACCACCCCTTGCATTTCATTCAACAGTATTTTTTTTTCCCTTGAAACCTCCATAGGTTTTTCCCTTTAGGGCTCACATTTTAGGTCACCCTTAACACAGAGTTTCTCAATACTGTGACTGACATGTTTATAAAGTTCCTGAGCCAATATCCACCTACTCCGGTAACAGTCAGAGAAGGTTCACTGGAGTTTCTGAATCAGGATTCTCTCTGGTAGGCAGGAAGTAAACTTTCTATCCACCTCACTGTGTGCTATAAATATTATCCCTATGTATAAATACTATGATTTGTGGGGAAAGAAACAATGGGAAGTAGTGTTTACTGGGGTAACTCAGCCACTTCTTCCTCAGCAGTATTTGTATGCAACTGTAAAAGGAAAGCAAGAAGTCAGGTTAAAGAGCAGCAAAATCTAACTGCTCACTCTATGATTGCATTAAGGCTAACATTCCAACAGGTGGGGTGTTTGTCTAGTCTGTAGTCCCATTGGAAGCATGTGAGAAAACTAAAAAAATCCTGTTAATAGACAACCTGGATGCCCAGTAGAAACCAAAGTTACTTTGTGCAAACAATGACACATGAGTGCAATATGCAACTCTATTTGCACAGATTTTTAAAAAGCATAGCTTGCCTTAAGGTTCAAGCATCAAAGCAGTCTTAAAGGATTGGCACCAACAAGTGTTACTCTCTCTGACCTGTGTGTGCCTATGTATTTCTCACCTATCCCTGAGAAATATGACCTTGAGTAGTTTTTCCTGTACAATTACTATGTTTGTGGGCAATCTCCAGAAAAGTTCAGCAGTGTTTATTTCCCCTTCTTAGGCATACAATTTCCCTGCAGTATGCCTTGTTTTCTCTTCCATTTGTCTGTTTTGAGTAATAAATGTCGGAGACATTTTCATTCTCTCATACTAAAGTACTTGATCACTTCAGAATAAAAATACTGTAATATTTCATTGTGCCTTTAATTTCAACAGTACTTTGTGGACGATTTTTGTGTTGATTCCAGTTTTTGTTATTAAAAACAGCAGTGCATGAAGTAGCCCTGTGTCTGAGTCATTTCACAGATATTACATACAAACTTTTAGAAGGGGAATTTCTGAGTACAAGTACAAAGGCACATATAATTGGGGTAAAGATTACTAAATATTCTTCAAAAGTAAGCATGTCATTTTATTTACTGAGATAAAACAAATGAAAGTATGCTTCTCCATAGCAATTTCAATGAAGTATTTTGTGTATATTCTTAAATATTTGTGAATTGGAAAACTAAAACATTATATCATTTTTTTTTTTTTGCAGAACAGGGACTGAACTCAGGCCCTTGTGCTTGCCAGAGAAGTGCTTATTCCACTGAGACATCTCCAAAGCTCAACATTATATCTTGTCATGCTTTTATTTTTTTTTATGTTTTTTTTCATGCTTTTAAATGTTAAATCTTGCTTAATATGTATGTGATGATATTTTATCTTGTGTTTAAAGAATCCTATATTTTTATATTACTGGCTTGAATTCCATCTCACCTTGTTCCCATACAGTAACTTCCTTAAGAAAATGATGTATTTTCTTTTTTATCCTTTTTCTGTATTTTATTTTGCATCTAATTCATATTCCCATAATATGGTCTGGAGCAAAAGAAATGTGATATTTTAAACAACTGTCATTTCCTCAGTATCTCATAACGTTTTAGTTATACTTGATATTGTTTCTAACTTACATTTTAAATAATGTATCCTATACAAATGTAAATTAAAATATTTGTAGAATACAATCTTAAAATGACTAAAATTTTGAAAGACCTGTTTTCTCCAATACTACCAACAATATTGTGACTTTTAAACATGATGAACACTGCTTTTTTGTTTCCTAAAACCTTCTATCAAAAGTAAATGCAGACATAAGTTTTTTTTACAGTCATTATATCCTTGATGGTATCAAGAAATGTTCTTTTCTTTTGCTCTGTTCTGAAAACAGTCAATGCTGAGTAAATTCTCTCCACAGATATCCAATGACACAAAAGGAACAGAGGGCTTGCTTGAGTATATCATTACCACACATGGAAGCTTAAATCCTTTCATACATATTTATGTGTCAATTGATTCTAAATAATGTTTATAATTCCTGTGCTCAGAGATTTTTGGCAGCTACATGTTGTTCAGAGTGATCACTATGTAGGCATTACATACTAGTTAATACAATACATACAAATAAATTATATCCAGATATGTAAGTGATGTGGAAAGTCTGTCTTGGAATATGACTCACAAAAGAAAAATATAGAAGGACAAATACGATAAGGATTGTGGAAGAATAGAAACACAGTTGATATGACTGCTCTGAGTACAGCACACACTGAGTACGCTCGCCATTTGAAGAGTTGAAAGACGATGAACCTATGCTGACTCTGAAAAACAGATGAAAACAATGGCTTTTTGCTTGGTAAGGATAGAGATGCAGTAAAGTAGTAAAGAAAATTTGTAAATAGCCACAGTGGTGGATTCCCAGGTATTTCAGAGACAGTGAAACATAGAGCAAATTTTGGATAATGGTGATTGGGACTCCCAAACTTTCCAAATACCGATGAGACAATTTCCATAAACAAGTATCTTTCATTTTTTCTCACTCAAAAATTTCCATGCATCGAGGAAAAGCTTTTCTAAGTTGATATTAGTATACTGAATGTATTCTTTCAATTCAGTATAATGATTTTCAAACTGTTATGTTTACTCCTTGCCATAAAATTAATTTAGCACTTGCTTGTCCCCATCTGTCTCAGAAAAATCAAAGTCTATTTGTTTTTTGTTTTTTTTTTTGTTTTTTTTATTTCAAATATTTGACCATTTAACAAAATCTGTAAGTTCCTCCTTTCTCCCTCTCCCAGTGGTGGGGAGATCTCTGATAGGTTAGTTTTCAAAAATGCCAACTGTAGGAATGTCACCATTTTCTTGGTGGCGAAAACCAATAACTTTTCTCAGGTCCTTACTCTGTCTGGGCCAGCATTCGGCACAGCACAGAAACAAGGTAGCTGGGGTGGTTCCCATTTCCAAATAGCCCAACACACGATCAAGGGCAAAAAGGACATAAACATTTTAGCAAAGACCCAGGTACAATGGACATAGTGCTAAGCGACATGTCAGTACGGAAGGGGACAGAGCAGATCAGGCAGGGCACCCCAAGATCTCTAAATGCAGCCAAGGGCACCTTCCCTGTGCCTCTCACAGGATTTCTCTTTCTCTAAGAGCTTATTAGAAATCGAGATTTTGAAAACACAGATTTTCCTCCTTGAGAAAATGAGCCCAAACACTGCCGCCCACGCTTGCTGAGCTCCTGCTTCCACTCCCTACCTGAGACAGCATTCCAGTTCCGTGGAGAAACTGGGACTTTCAGCACATGATTTTAAGAGACGAAGCATGATTTTTTGTTCACTCACAATCACAATGAATGAAAAAGTAAAGCACTTCCTAAAAAATGTCTGTACCGTCCATTCTGCCTAACAGTAGGGGCTGATTTATTTATTCATTTTATTACAATATTTTTTTTCTTTTTTTGCAGAACCGGGAATTGAACTCAGGCCCTTGCGCTTGCCAGGGAAGCGCTTATTCTACTGAGCCATCTCCCCAGCCACTAATTTAAAGCAACAAGAGTGAAGGTTTTTCAAATCCCTTCTTGTACAACACTGAAAGCAAACAAATATAAAATTGTCAAAGATAATTCTTTTTGCCCTTTATTAAAAGCTGCATCTTAAAAAAAAAATCCAATAGAACAACATGTTGCCTTAACCTCTCTCTACCTTTATAAAGCTTTATTGTTTACCATGCAGGAATTTGAAGTTGTTGCTGTACTAGACTGTAGGAAGAAAATTTTCCTGGAGGTGATCATCACTGGGAATTGAAATGATTGCATGATTTAAGTGTCAGAGAGCGCTACCAGACACAGCCGCACCTCAGCCTCCAGTAAACTGTTCTGGGCTTAGTAGTGAATTAATAATTTAATTAGTGCTCCTACGAACGTGTACACAGTCTCCACTTGGGACCAAAGGGAAAGGAAGCCAGGTCAACCAGCAGGCTGGGAACTGGATATCTGCAGTTGACGTAAAGCACCAGGGCCTCGGGACACCCTACAATCTCTAAGAACACTTCCTTCCATGCAAAATTAAGTGCTGACACCAAGCTGCCTCTGAAGATTTCCTGGGGAGCAAGTACAAGTGGTAGGGGACAGATGTTACACATGATGTGAGGTTTCAATTTTAAGAACAGCTTCTTTAATCTCACTAAAATGGTGAGGAGCTTTGCTTATCTGCTTCCAGATCACTTGGGAAGAAAAACATTGTCACCAAACTTGTGATCACATCTCGGGCTCCCGCCCTGGAATGGGGAGGAGAGCTGTGAGGCCAGAGGTCATGACTCTGAGCTGAGCTTCAGCACTGCACAAGTTAAGAACTTGTCCTTCGGGTGGGATGCTTTCTCCAACGGAATCTCTTCTCCAACTTCTGTGTACTTCAACAAAATCAGTCCATGCTGAGCACCACCTGTACACATTGGCGTCAAACCTGTCTGTCTCAGCTCTCTGAGGATTCAAGGGAGAACCTGCCTTGGTCAGAGGCATAAATGATGGTTCTCTGGCTCTGAGCAGGACGCTTGGGTTCCTCACTTGATCATCTGAGTATCTTCATTGGCATCGTAAAACTCTTCTTCCTCCTCGCTCTCGCTGCCTGAAGTCCTCTCCTCGTCCGCAGGCATCGTGTCCAAGGTCTGCAGATACACGGCCTCCTCCCCCAGCCTCCGGTAGGAATACACTTGAAGGTCAGTGAGTGTCTCCAGCAGAGGGTTATTCAGGGTTTCTGGCAATAACAAACTCAGGAGGCCTGAAGTCAGTCCCGTGGCTCCAAACACAATGAAGGGTAAAGACCACTGCACATATTTCTGGAGGGATGGGGCAAATGGAAACAAACACACTCAGGGTCAGTGAGTGTCCTCATTAGATGATCTCCGCAGTCCCATGATTGAGAACTGACACAGCTCCTACCCAGTCTGTGCCTTACCACTATGCTGTTGACCGCTTTTTCTTTCACTACAGAGAACTACAGTGCTGTTACAGTTTGTGTGTAGTTGTCCCCCCATCAAAGTCTATTTGGATTTTTTAATTATTTCAGTGTTGTACTTCCAATAGATAATTGCTTTGTGTGATTTTTCTTAACTTCATATTCATCATAGTGTAGATTCAGAGCTCATACTTAGCTGAGCTCAAAGCTTAGATGCTAAAATCACAACTTTTGGTTAAAATAATAAGGTTACGACTATAATTTGAAAATGGTCACAGACATATTGGCCAGTCTCACTGAACTGAGATCTGTGTTTGAGCCATTTGATAAGTAATAATTTGGAAAATGAATATATCATTGTGGATACTATGAAAGCAGGATTGTAGTAGGAAAGAGGAGATAGAAAGTGTAAGGAATCAACTAATGACAGTTTGCTGGTGCATCATGCTAGTGGGAAATAAATTTAGTAGTGATGAATAAAAAAATCTCATAGCAAAGAGAATTTTCATGAAGTTAACCTTGACTTCAGAGTATACCAGATGTTGTTCTCGGGCTAGCAAGATAGCTTGGTGGTCTAAGCTCCTTCCTGGCTAGCACAATGTCCTAGTTAAGATCACTGGGACCTCATGCCATGCCAGCCCTGCACCTAGCGGGCCACCAAAAGCAGGCATGGTGGTGCATGCCTGTAATCCCAGAGCTGGACAGGCTGAAAACAGAAGGATCATTACCATTCTGATCCTGTACCAAATAAATAAATAATTTTTTAAAAAGATGTTATCCTATACTCATGAGCTAAGATATGTAAGTAGATCTCTCTGTCTCTGTCTCTGTCTCTCTCTTTCTCTCTCTCTCTCTCTTTCTCTCTCCCTCTCCTTTTCCTTTTAAACTGACAATTGAACCCAAGGGTGTTTTTTTTTTTTGTTTTGTTTTTTTTTGTTTTTTACATTGAGCTACATACCAAGACAATTCTATTTTTTGTTTTGTTTTATTTTATTTTATTTTGATAGATGGTTTCACTAAGTTGTTTAAGCTGGGCACAAACTTTACAACTTCCTCCTTCAGACCTGAAAATACTTGAATTTTAGATGTGTAACACAGATGTTGCCACTTTAACAGATGACTATGATAATTGCAAATTAGTAGTGGCCTGGAGGATATAAAGTCCCCAGGATGAAATTCCAGAATCCAAGTGAGGTGTGGAAAGTTGTTTGCAAAATAAAGCACATGTGTTTCATGTTCCTTTGTCCAAGTTCCTGCCCCAAAGGGACCCATACTGAGAGCTGATCTACTCAGCTCCAAGGAACATAAAATGAAGAGCCCCTGGGAGACCTACATTTCCAGGAACAATATAACTAGGGAAGTGTGTTAGGGCATCAAATATGCCATGATGAATCCATCAGTTTCTGTTGTCGTCAAAGAGTCAGGTAATGGGCAGGGGTTGTACAGAAGAGATGGAAGTAGCTAAAGAGGAGGATGAGGAGGTGGCTTCAGTCTCTCTGAGTGATGATATTAGGATGTAGAAATGAAAGCCTGAGAACGTTAAATTCTTTTCTGGCCTTTTCATTGTTTTTTTTTTCTTTTTTTCTGCTTTCTTCTCTTGGTTCAGTAGAAATTTCTCAAGAGGAGTGGAACTAAAGTCATTCACCTTTTTCCTTTACCACTTGCTGCTGGAATAGACCATACACCAGAGTAATCTAAAAAAAATGTTCTTTTTCTTGGCTGAACCAGGAATTGAACACAGGCCCTTGTGCTTACCAGGGAAGAGTTTATTCTACTGAGCTATCCTCCCAGACCCCCAAAATGTATTTTAATGATTTTCTAGAACCATAGACTAAGAGACTTGCAATTCACTTTCTTAAAAAATCACTTATTTTTTTTTCATTTTGCAGTAGAAAAAAGTGTGGTAGAGAGGAAATGATGAGTCCCAATATTCATTTTCAACAAAACAAGTTTACAAAGCTAACTACCCAAACAACGCGTGGGTTCTTTTCTACTACACTTCTTCCTGACCTGTGAATTGTGCACCTTAAAAGCCTGATTCATTTTCTTCTCTCCCCAAACCTATTGGAATTACAGATGCACACCTCCTTTTGGCATCCTTCCAAACAATGTATCTTGTCTGCTTTTCAATTATCCACTCTGTATTGTAGTTCTGAGCTTTGGGAAAAGCCAATTGAGTACCCCCAATTATTTATTCCTCTTTAACCTTTAACAAGAACATTGCTAAATTCCAGAGAGTCTTCCTAAGAGAATTTTAGAAGTCACCTTCTAGAAAGTATATGTTTCCCTTTCCCACAATGCAGGATGTCTGGTTGTTGAATACAGAGCATACAGTATGAGTGGATAACTTCAAGTATCATGGACTAATTCATTTGGGAATGCAGAAGAATCCGCAAGAGACACTTCTCATTTTTTGTATTCTGGCAGGGGTCCATAGGAAGAGGAGCCTGGAGGCTGAGATTCTGATGCTGCCCTGTAGGACAAGTGTTTCTCTGAAGCAAGGAACCTGAACTCGTCTTCACCTGTGTCAGCTACAGAGTTTGAGTAAACTATTTTTGACTTCTCATGTTTATCTCCTCCTTTGCAATGTGAATGGGACTGATTTGATAATTTCTAAATTATTTTCTGACTTTTGCATTCTGTTTTTTTTGTTTTATTCTGCTTTCTTCTTTTGGTTCAGGAGAAATTTCTCAAGAGGAAGCGTCCTGAAGTCATTCACCTTCTTCCTTTACCACTTGCTCCTGGAATCATGGATCATTTCAACCACACGTGGGTCCAGACTTTGTCCTTGATGGATTCACTATCCCTGGCATCCTTGGACCTCTTGCCTTCATAGGAATCCTGTGCACCTATCTCCTCACCCTTGCAGGGAACTTGTTCATCATTATCCTGGTGAAGACAGATTCTGGGCTCTCCACACCTATGTACTTCTTTATCAGTGTTCTGTCCTTCCTGGAGCTCTGGTACGTCAGCACCACAGTGCCCACCCTGCTGCACAGCTTGCTCCACGGGAGCTCACCCATCTCACCAGCTGCATGCTTCACACAGCTGTATGTTTTCCATTCTTTGGGACTCACTGAGTGTTACCTATTGTGCATCATGGCACTGGACCGCTACCTTGCCATCTGTCGCCCGCTCCACTACCATGCCCTCATGAACAGCCAGGTACAGCAGTGGTTAGTAGTGACAGCTTGGTTGGCTGGCTTCTTGTCTGCACTTGTGCCAGCGGGTCTTATTGTGTCTCTGCCCTACTGCTTTAGACAAGTGTCCCATTACTTCTGTGACCTGGCACCCCTGATGCAATTGGCTTGTGTGAACACAGGCTGGCATACTCAGTTCTATATTGTAGTGATTGGTTTGATCAACACCTGCAATCTTGTTATTATTTTAGGGTTCTATGGCGGCATCTTCCAAGCTGTGCTGAAGCTGCCATCGGCTGCCAGTCGTGCCAAGGCCTTCTCTACCTGTTCTTCCCATGTTATAGTAGTAACACTCTTCTATGGCTCTGCTTGGATTGTGTATGTGGGCCCACCTGTGGTGCACTCTGAAGGCAGAGACAAGTTTATTGCTCTTGTTTATGCTTTTCTTACCCCTTTTCTCAATCCTATTATTTATACCCTTCGTAACAGGGAGGTAAAAGAAGGTGTCAGAAGGGTCACTCGAAGAATTAAAGGTGAAATGAAGAAACCCAGACATTGCATTTAACTATGAAGTATCTATTTAATAATTGTATTTTAGGTTGTTAGCTAAGAAAAATCAAGTAATTGTATCAATCTACAAAATCATGTGCAAAATGTAGAACAAAAATAGACTGAGTTTTGGAGGTGGGAAAATTGAGAGATGTGAAGAGAGAAGAAATATGGTCTCACAAACTACTAGTATGAGAAAGAAATGAAGAAATAATAAAAATAAAGAATGAAGTGCAATTGAGTTAACTAAGAAACTTGGAAAGAGTTTGAATTATATTGAGAGAATCTGGAGAAATAAAAGTGATTATAAAGCTGTGATCAATATTAAATTCTTGGAGATTGGTCAAGAGGGCATAAACTGAGCTCAGTCAGAAGAAAACCAAGGGCCATCTAGGAGAAATGTTTACACATGGGTTTGTGAGTTAGGAAACAAGGTCCTTAGGAGTGTAGATTTGAGGGTCTCTGTGTGGTCCTACAGTAAAGGGATATCCACTATAAACAGAGATTTTATTCTCTGTGATGGAAGAACAGGAGATTGGAGATGAAATTGCTCAGTGATTAGATGACCTAAATGGAGAGACACAAACATACCCGGCACTTTGAATTTGAAATGATCAGTAAACTAGGAAATGTCATTAGTGGAGTCTCTTATGTGCAGAACTATCTCTGGGAATGAAGACAAGACATGAAAGAAAGAACGTTTTCTGTTTTTAAGAAGCTTGAAGTCTGGTCGGAGGATCCTTCCCATTCTCCCCCTCGCCATTGCACACAAAGCCATGCTCCCCAGCAAGCAGCAGCAGGAACACATTGGGCAACGATTTTTCTCTCTGTGAATCTGCAGTAACAGGAAGACTAGAAAATTGAGAAGTGTGTGGGCTGACAGAAGGGGCTGAGTAAAACCAAAGTATGTTTCAGAGAAGTTGCTCTGACCTTTACTCTAGTAACCTGAAGTTTGGAATCCTAATACTCTGAGGGCCCATGTGGTGTGAAATTGTACAAATATTTTTCCCAGAAATTCTGTGTCTTGGGATAAGAAAGACTGCATCTGTATTGGATAAAAAAGTCATTTTAACAAGCAGGAATTCTGTAGACAGCACTTTTTTATTTTTAGTAAAATACCAATGAGTTTATGTTTCCTATTTCTGAATAATGCTTTTGAAATGTTCCATGACAGAAGTTAGCATGATGTTTATTTTAAGTATTTTAAAGAGAAAAAGTGAATATGATAGAAAAATGTGTGGAGGATTGATCTCCCTCTGGATTCAATAATCTTGATTCACATCAACAGTGTTTCAGAATCTCAAGTTGTTACATGTGAATAGATAGTCCAATTCGAGGTTTTGGTATAAAACTGTAACTTCAGGTAAGTTTTTCCTAGCTATGTGTTTATATATAGACTATATTATCAGCTGAGATGTTTTATAGACCTTTAGTAAAAGGGAATTGATTTTAATGTCATTAAACCCTAAAGATTAATCTTGTGAGGGAGAGAAAACTAAGAATAAGGTTCAAGTATGTTATTTTTTTTCTTGTATCAGTCCACGTAACTTTTCTTATGTGTGGAGAAGAGGCTAGTTTCAAGTCTTAGGGTAAACCAACATCTAAGTTTAGAAGACCTACTCTGAGTAAACATTTATAAATGGATGAATGCCACCAGGAAGACAATAAATCTCTGAATTGTTGACATTTTATGAATAAGTATTAATTTACAAGTCACCTGGCTAAAACATATTTGCCTTTCAAGAAGAGAAAATCTAAAGAGAAAGTAACAGGAAATGTTACTGAGAAGCCTAGGGTGATAGCAAGGTCTTCTGTGTTCCCGTTGCATCATTGTAGCAATCTCTAATTTTCTTCTTCCAGTGAGGTAGAAAGCATACGGCACTGTGTATCACTAAGCAGAAGTAGGGGGGCATACAGGCTTGTGAGGCACCATCCTCCTCTGGAAGACTGTGTTATACATAGGGAAGCCACACTTTTGTAGCCAATATGTTCTTGCCAGGGAATTTTCCAAGGCTTATCTGGTCAGTCGTTGTACTACTACTTCCTGCTACTGAAGCAGTTCATGTTGTACAAATCCAATTGCTGTCTTCCAAACTTGAAGAATAAATCTGAGAATAAAAGAATGTATTTAGGAGAGTTTCATTAAAAATAATAAGAAGAAAGCTCTTGGTGAATATCTACAAAGAGGAAAAAGAGGTGAAATGTGCATTTTTTTTTTTTTTTTTTTTTAGTACACGGTCTACAGGGTCTCACTACACAGGTTGGACTTATAGTGATCCTCCTGTTTTCAGCCTCCTAAGCACTGGGATTATAGGTATGCACCATCAAGCCCAGTCTCAGTCGCTGTCTCAGCATGTCCTGGGGTTCAGTGCCAGCACAGCATGTGGTACCTGGCATTGATTCCTTGTCCAACACATCTGCCTAAGTAGGTGCTTTATTCCACTGAGCTGTCTGGCTGGCCTGAAATGTACATTCTTAGTCTTAGTCGTATAAAGGTAGAGCATGTGTACACGTTTAGGTGTGAAGATCAAAATAAATGAATTCAAAATAATTAAAGAAGGCACTGGTTGTCTTACATTTCTAAAGTTTTCTCCAGTTTACTCCAGAAGGCCAGGTTCAGAGGTAGAAATGAGCTGTCAAGGCTCATATCTAATTTAGCACACCTGGAATGAATCTTCATCCTGGAATAGAATCCTTGTTTCTGTAGTTTTGTTCCAATATTTTATAATTTTTTTTTCTTATGCTTTCTTCTACATTTCTAACTTTAATCAATTCATGATTCACTGGATTGAATTATGTCTATTTTCTGACTGTACATCACGCTGCTCTTTTTACCAGCCAGGTTCATGTGCTGCCACAGACCAAATGAAAGGACACCATACATTTGGGTAAAAAGGGAAAAATAACTTGTTCAAAAGTAATGCTGAGGCCTATTTGTCTCACATCTGCATCTCGCTGGTTACAGATGGGCAAGGTCTTTTACAGGACAGGATATGTGGGAGGGGGAAAACAGAGGCAGTGCAATCTTCACTCTTGCTTCTTTCATTTCCAGCCATCTTCAATCCATTTTTCCCTCTCTTTCAAAAAGAAGCTGGGCTCCAGTCCCCCTAGTGTCAGCATGTCTTGTCTCTTGTCTGGGCCAAGGAAAGATGAGCGACACCCTTCATAGCTGCGCTTCAGGAGACCACTTCTTTCTAAAGGAAAACAAAACAAAACAACAAAAACTACCCACTTTTAAACTTCCACTTTGTGGTGCAGGTGACAGTTCCCTTCTTTTTAAGTCATAAGTCTTGAGGGCCTTGAGGTTGCTTGTCTCCGTTGCATTGACACATAAATTCTGCAGCACAAGGAAAGGGAAGCCAGATGTTTGAGCTTGAAAAAATCTTAAAAGTTGTAAAGTCAAATACCAAAGAAAGGCCAAGTCAGGAAACATCTAACCATTACACCTGCTAAAAGGGCTTTTTGGTTTTAGGAAGTCATGAATAAAGTCTCCTTTTTGTAACCTCTGAAGCTGTATTTATTTTGATAGGGTGACACACAGGTGACTCTTAGATCCTCGCCAGTTTCACTTGTCATCTCTGAATGTCGTTTTTTGTTTGTTTGTTTGTTTTTGTTTTTTTCTTTTTATGAAGAAATTAACAACCTGTAGTCAAACTTTTCCATTGTTTGTTAAGTGGAGGTGCTGGGAACAAAAGTCAATTTTCAATAAGCAAGTTTTGTTGATTAAAGTGAAACCAACTAGTATAGAATGAGAGAAAGATGGAAGAAATTTAAACCCTGATGTACTCATTGACTGCATGGTCAGAGAGTACAGGACGTTCTTGCTTGTACTTGCCAGAAATCCAAAGAACAAGGAGAGTGGTTATGAATATTATTGTAGCCAAAGTTACTCTGAACAATCTTTTTTTAAAATTGGGACTCAAGGGCTAGGGAGATTGCTCAGTGGAATAAGTGCTTCCCTGGCAAGCAGAAGGGCCTGAGTTCAATCCCTGGTTCCACCAAAAAAAAAAATTGGGAATCAAACTCAGGACCTTGTACTTGCTTGACAAGAGCTGTACCTCTGAGCTATACCCTCAGCCCACCAGGAAGCTTTTTAAGGACAGATCAGTGAAACCATAGTATGTTTTCAGTTAGACGATAAAATCACTTTTATCTGAGTCTCAGATAACTACAACTTTTCTAGTAAGCTACAAAGTAGCAAAGCACTTTTACTTTTGAGCGATTTACAAGAGTTCACACACACACACACACTGCCAGAGCCAGCGAGAATCCTATGTTAAAATTTCTTAAACCAAATTGGTTTTTATGTTGGTAAATTGTACAAGAATTGAACTCTACATTGGTTTATAAAGAAAGCTCAAAGCTGAGAATAACCTTTCGTTTCAAATGGCTTAGACAAGTCTAGGTGAAACAGAAATTCTACTGCCCATCTAAGAATAAAGTTTATAAGAAGAGAAAGACAAACAAAAGCATACCAAAGAAAAGCAAAACAGAGGAATACTCTAATCCAAACCACATAAAACCAAACCAAAGCAAACACTAACATAGAATTTTTTTTTTTTTAACCTTAAATCTCTTCTTACACCAGTTATGCCCCAATATGACTTGTATTAGGTCCAAACAGCTAGAAATGGTGATGACACTTGCCTCACTCCAAACTGACTAATGACCAGTCAGCGACCCTAAATGCCTGGTAAGAGGTCCAGAATGAAACCAAATGGTGAAGATTTTTATGTCACCCCAGAACACTGCCAAATGACCTAAAAGAAGGTTCAAATTGTGAAGACAGTAGATCCCATCTCTGGAGTTAATGCTCCAGTAGAAAATCAGGGGAGCTTGGGACTTCTCAAATCAGACAGAAATTATTGCCTCTGGTATCTAGAAAGTTTAAAATTCTATATATATATTTTCCCCTATATTACTTTCATGGTCACCAAAACTATTACCAGCCTTTTAGGTTCATATTTTCAGGTTCTTCTGCTTTCTATCGACCAAATTGTAGAAGTCCATGTACCTGAGTAAAGAATAAAAACAGAAAAAGCTTTTCGCTATGCTAACTCCAAGAGGTTGGTTTTTTTTTAAATTCACCATCTCAATGATTACAGCTGGGCAAGGGTCTTTTGTAGTGAGGAAGGGGGACACAGAGACAAGGTTGCTATATCCACTCTGTCACTTCCAGCCACCTTCAGTTCATTGTTCCTTTTCTTATGCATAGAAACTAGGCTGAAGGCCCCTGATGCTACCTCTGTATGTTTTGTTAATTCATCTGGGCATGGAGAAGCAGAGAAAGCTGTCTATATTCAGGAAGCCACATATCTCTAACAGAAAAAAAAAATAGCTAACTTCTAAAGTTCCATTTTGCAGTACACTCTGACTTTATTTTTCATAATAACTAAACTAAATTACTACAATATCAGTACTTTCCTTTCCCAAAGGAACACTTGGCTCTATATATCACAGAAACATTCCATGCTATTTTTGTTTGTTTCATTTTGTTCATTTTGTCTTTTTGAGACAGAGATTTGCTATGTAGTTCAGGTTAGCCTTAAAATCACTTTGTTTCAAGCTGACCTTGAACTCACAGCAATTCTCCTGCCTCAGCCTCCCAAGTGCTGGGATTACAGGCATGCACCACTATGTCTGGCCTTCCATGTTTTTACGTATGAATGATATACAACCACCAAATCATAGAAGAAAAATATAACTCTCAGCATGATAGTCAAGTTTGTGTTGTCCAAAAGTGACAAATGAATTATAGGAACAGTGGTTAAGAGCAGGAAATATTTATTAGAGAAATTAAGTTTCTGTTTAACAGAAACAGAAGGGGTTCTAACAGGATCCCTCCTCTCAAAGGAGTTTTATAGGTAAAAGGGCTCTAAGGTGGGAAAAACTATAATTAATTAATAAGATTACAAGTATAGTTGCTTAGGTAACATTGACGAGTGGGAAATCATAAGCTCAATGAAATGATGGACAAAACTATGGTGAACTAATAAGATTATCAGCATAATCAATTGAGTTCATTAAAATCAAATGGGGAAGCAAGTCAGTTGGCAAGTGTGCATGGGAACAGGGATATTCCTCAAAGGAGGTTTCAGTTCCCTACCTAGGTGATCAATTGCTATTGTTCCTACTTGTGGGAAGTAGGAAAAGTCATTCTATCTTTTGTCTTGAGGTTGGGCTTTTAGTGAAAGCATCTATGCTCAGTTTAATGTGACTTCCACATTGACTCTCTTTGAGCGCCTAGCCCTGTCTGACTGCCTATAAGATTTCTAGTTAACTTAGCGTCTATAATACGGTTGTTTAATTTTCTGATGCCTGATTATACCAGTGTTCATGATTATGAAGTCATATCATATATACTTAAACATTGTATGTCCAGTTTCACGTTAAAATTCCCACAACACAAAAAGGCAAGTATGTTCCCAAAATCTGTTAGTATCTAGACTATGAACTCAATACAAAAACTTTAGCTTTACCAAAATAAAGGAAAGAAGGACATTGTTTTTTTCATTAAAAAAAAAGAGAGAGAATCTGGGCATATAACAGATTCCTCATTCCCTATTATTCCTAAGAGCAAGGGATTTGTCAGACTCATGACTTATAGAAGTCAGGGCCTTTCTGATCTTTCACTTCAATCAGTTTTTACTTAAATGCAGACGAGCAACAGAAAAAACAATTTAATTCTGATTCATGTGCATATAAATTCATTCTTGGACAACTATTTCTCTTGTCTGCAGTCATAAAGTTTTAAAAGTAATTCAAAGTTTTTATAGATGATTAATTCATTTGATTGCTTTACCTGGTAAACAACTGGTAAAATTTTTTCCAATTCCTTCTAGCAATGGAATTATTGCTGCTTTGTGAGATTGCTATAGAGAAAAGAAGCTCTGCAGCTGTTAGATGTCCAATATGCTGAATTTATGTTCTCTAAAATTGAAGAATTAATTCTAGGAACAAGAGAGTTTAAGAGTAAGAATTTTTTAGTAAGGGTCCACAGGGTCTATAGTGTCTCACTACATAGATTGGACTAGGAGTGGTCTGCCTGTCTTCAGCCTCCCAAAGATCTGGGATTACAGGCATGTGCCACCAAGCCTAGTCTCAATGGCCCCATCTCAGCCACTGCCACTGCACTCTTCGAAAGGCAGGTGTTTTAGTCTGCTAAGCTATTTGACTGGCTCTTCTTCTTCTTCTTCTTCTTCTTCTTCTTCTTCTTCTTCTTCTTCTTCTTCTTCTTCTTCTTCTTCTTCTTCTTCTTCTTCTTCTTGTATTTGGTACATGGTCTTACTGCACAGCTCAGATTCATAGTGATTCTCCTGTTACTAGCCTACTCAGCTCTGGGGTTACAAGTGTATGCCACCAAGCCTGGACTCTTTCCTGGGCTCAGAGTGCCCACAGGCAGTGCTGGTGAGGCATACAAGACTAGGAATCAAACCCTGGTGTTTGTGCTTGCCAAAGCAGGCATTTAGTCCACTGAGCTATCTCAGTGTACGACACATTTAATGAATGAAAGAAAGCTTCTGTCTGAAAATGGCAGAAGGGGGCCCAGAAAGTGGATTATCCACCAACTCTACTTCTCAAGGACATTTATTGAGCAAAGCCATGAGGTGAGGTGGTGTCAAAGTGGGATAGATCCATAATCAACCAATAAGATTACAAGTATAGTAATAGAAAATCATAGGACAGGAGTGAGGTGGAACAAAACTGATCAACTAGTAAGTATAGAAGTGTAGTCATATAGTTGTTAAGGTAACATTGACAAAATGGAAATCAAATGGGGAAACAAGTTGGGTAGCAAGTGTAAATGGGAGGGAGAAGGACTTTCCTGGTGGAGTGGGTTAAATTGTTTTGATCCTCCACCCCAAAGTCATTGATACCTACTTAGAATATCAATCACTGCTGTTCACCCCTGGGTGAAGTGTAGGGGTCAGTAGTCCTTTTTCTTGAAGCCTGACCTTCAATGACTATGTTTCCAGCTACAGTTTTCTTCCTTCTCCTTCTCCTTCCTTCTCCTTCTCCTTTCTCCTTCTCCTTTCTTCTTCTTCTTCTTCTTCTTCTTCTTCTTCTTCTTCTTCTTCTTCTTCTTCTTCTTCTTCTTCTTCTTCTTCTTCTTCTTTCTACTTCTTCTTCTTCTTGTTCTTTCTTCTTCATATATAGTACACGGTTTGCAGGATCTCATTTTGCAGATCACACTCAGAGTGACCCTCCTGCTTTCAGCCTCCTAAGAACTGGGATTACAGGAGTGTCCCACCACGCGCAGTCTCAGTTGAGTCTCAGCACACCCCTAGGGCAGGACAGGCATGCACAGTTGTCTTCTGCATCAGCCCAACCCCATCTGACCACCTACAGTATTCTTACCTAACTTAGTTATCTATAATAGTATAAATGAAACTCAATAAAAAGGGAATTTTCTTAGGTAAGTTTATTTGTAGATAAATATTTGTATTATAATGAGATTATGCATCTCTGGCCCACTAAATTAGAAATTTGCAGGGCACAGTCTAGCAATCTGTGTTTTTATATCTGTAAAGATGATTTAGACATAATTATTTACCTAATCTGATAGATGAGGAAGGAGAAATGGTGCCACATAGTACTACATTAGTTCTTTTTTTTTCCTTTATTTTTATTTTATTAAAATACAAATGTCAATCAGACAGTTTCAAGACACCTTAGCCATACAGATTCGATGAATTAATACATTGCAAACTGTTTTCATAACGTTTTGGTATTGTACAAGGTGCATACATGATATTATATTTACAGATGTTATTTTAGCAGATATCTCTTATCAGTGAATTAAGAGTGTAGTTGCTTACTTATCTTATTTTTTTATACCTGAATTATATCAAAAATTCAATAATTATTTACCTAGTGGATGACCCTAGTACTAAAAGCCGAAATAATATCCTGTCCAACCACCATTAGTGCAGATCTTGCCTCTCATAGAATTATGTAGAAGCACAGC
>PVKA01029599.1:0-28146 GCA_004027165.1 Ctenomys sociabilis
GGGAAGCACAGCCTTGCAGAGCCCAGCTACCCCAATTGTCATGCTCTCCTACACTGTTCGGCTTTCAGGTCAGGCCTCTCCAGGATGAGCAAATGAGCAGAGAATGAGTGAATGCATGAGAGTAAGCAGAGAATGACTGGAGAATAAGTGAGCGAGCAAATGAATAAAGGTGCCGAGACAGGGAGTGACTGAGTGGGTGATGGAGCGTGGAGCTGAGGCTCAGGCCTCCTGGGAGACAACTCCACGTGACCCCTAGGCAGGGGGGACTTCTGGTCAGTAGCTGAGTGCCAGCTGGCTCCTCCGTCTGGGCACTCCCTGGGACCCAGAGGGGAAGGCCCTGCACACAGGAACTTGGACATTCAGGAGGCTCCACGGCTCCTGCCCCAGCATGCATCATACAATGATTCATCTCATGTCACATGTCATGGGTCATGGGTCACACATGCTTCACATACTAAGTCATCGCAAAGCATATCTCATTACATAGGACATGGCACGTTATATACCACTGCCTTATGTCACATATCTTGTCATGCATCATACATGTCACATCCGACACACATGTCACAATCACATTTCATGTCACACTTAACATATTGCAAACCACATACAACATACTCGGCATATCAGGTCATGTCACAAACCACATCACATGTCACACATCACATCACACCATGGCCTGCTTGACCATGGTAAGGACCCTTTTTGTAGGAAGATGTGGCAACATCAGTGCTCACAGGACCCTCCCCTGAGGGGCAACGTAAGGTGAGCAGAGTAGCCCGCCCAGTGCCACCTGGCCCAGCCCTGCTGCAAGTGTGGCCAGACACTAGGACCCCTCTCTACAATGTAGATTTGTCCCCTCCGGAGTACAGCCTTGGGAACACCCCCAAGGGTGAGCTGTCCTCAGCACCCCCACTCCACATACTACAGTGCCTCGGGAAGTGGAAGAAGCAAATGAAGACCAGAAAGACCCATGATGTCCCCAACAAAGGCCTCAGGAAGGACTGGCTGGCAGGTCTCTGCCCTCCAACCTGATGGCCTACCTGATTCCACAGGACACGCAGAGCTGTGACAGATGGTGTCCCTCCTGCAGCCTGGGGGTGCATGGCTGGGCAGTGGGCAAATGGACCTGGCCATGTCCTGGCCCTGAGGCGGGTCTGTCCTCGTCAGGGTGGGTGGCACAGCTGAGGCACCAAACTCCTGCCTGTGGCTGCCTGCCACCCAGCTCCAGTGACACTCCGCCTAGGCCGCTCCCACCCGAGATGGAGCTGGACCACGGCCAACGGCTCTCAGCCCTCCCTTTTGGAAAATTACCTGAAGTAAGAAAAGCTTCCTAAAGGTCCTGAGGGCCATGGTTTCACAGATGAGCCACAGCGTCATTGGCCAAATCATTAGGACACAGCCCCAGCCCTAGCTGGGTGACTGTCACACTATTAAAGGGGTAGTGGCCCACCACACGCATGAACATGCACATACAATACACATGCAGAGAACACAGAGGGGAAGAACAGCCAGCAAATAGCAGGACACAAAGAGGTGAAGGCTTGCTGTGACCCAGATGACAGGCACGTGGGTAGTTCTTTCTATGAAAACATTCTTCCTCTATTATTTTTAAAATATTTCTCAAACTATAAAGCAAGAACATGTCAGGCAATGTTGACATAAAAATGCCACTTCCAGCTAAAAGAGCCCATTCCGGGGCTGGGCACCGCAAGACAGCTACACAACATCTGCAAAGCCTGTGCTCACCTAGGAATGTGGGGCCACCTTTGGCCTCTCCGCAGGAAAGCCATTCAAAGTCACGCTACTTGTGCATCTTCTCTGGGAATCAACGCTGTATTAATTATAATAGCAGCAGAAGCCAGACACCAAAGGGCCAGGCAGAGATGACAGAGCATTCCACAGCCCCTGGTCCAAGAGGAAGGCAGCAGGCAGAAGGGCTTGGAGCTGTCTGCATGAACCTGGCCACACACCACAGCTGCACCCCAAACACCCACGCTCTTCTCCTTTCTATCTCCCCAGTTCTCTTTGACGTGCAAGACTTCACAAAGCTAAAAGCAGCATGCCAGCAGCATTCTCCACCGTGCAGCCCACATTTGGGTCCAGCCCCGAGACCCAGCTGCACAGCACAGCACAGTGTTTACAGCAAGGCTATTTCCATTTCCAGTGTGAGGTTACTATGGAGTTTAATCCCTCAAGTGCTCCCCTTGGCATCTGTTCCATAAATGGCTTTGGAATCTGCTCCGATACTCACTGGAGACAGAATTACCACTCCTAACGCATCTCCCTCCCTGTCTCTGCCACCTGTGGGGCTCTTCCTTGAGCTGCTCAATCACACCAAGACGACAAGCCCCACTGCGCCCACTGCACTCGCGCAGAGAGCAAGGGTCACCAACAGCAAAAAGCCCCAGGGAGGGGACAGCAACAGACAGGCATGGGGCAAACCCCCCACTGTGCTGCCTGGGCACATTAAGTGAGCACAGTGTTAGAGCAAGAGAAGGGCCTATAGGAGACCTGGGTAATCCACAGCAGCACGGCAGTGGCAGAGCATACAGTTTGCCAGGTGCCTCAATTTGCCCTGCTATTTTGAGATTTCCCTGGTGTCTTAGTTACTTTTCTCTTATTCCTGGGACAAAATACCCAACATCCAAAATTAAGGAAGAAATGCTTATTTGGCTCACAGTTTGTGGAGGGCAGCGTGGCATGGCACAAGGGCAGCCATGCGTAGCGGCAGAAGACAGCAAAAGCAAGGAACAAAACGGAGAAACACGCATCTGCACCACCTTGCGGCCTTCCTCTTCCACAAGCTCAGGGTGTTCACAAAGTGAGGCCCCTTGGCCCCCTGTGGAGTCACTCTGTTAAGCTTCCAAACTTCTCAGCTCTCAAGCTGACAAAATGCACCCACCATTACACCTGGTAACAAGTTAGTGCCCCAGGCAGCTTCTGGCAGGGCTCCTCTCCCCCTGGGTTTGGTAGCCAGTGTCCTGGAGGCAGCCACTCTGGTCTAGGGAGGGCCTGGCAAGGGGTGGGCTATGGGCAGCTCCATGCCCCCCTCGACAGTTCTCCTCCTTCAGCAGGTGAAAAGCTGGAGCTTTCCATGAGTGATCAAGGCAGAATGCAACCTTCTCCCCCACCCGGCCTACGTATGCCCTGGACACCACCCTCTTGCCATTCAGGGCTCAACCCACCCAGCCACTGCCACAGCACATGCCCAAAGGAAATGGCAGAGGAGGAGTGAAGGAAGGCCCTGCAGTGTGGGTGACTCCCATCCAGCCCAAGGGCAAAGGGACACAGCAGGAAGGACATACGGACACATCCAACGGCTCCCAGGATATGCCCTGCCCACTACACCAGCTATGTGCCTACCACCCTTAACAGCACGCCAGGCACCAGCATAGGGCAGCTAGGTGGGCCTATGAGCTCCAGGCAAGGAGAGGGGCACGGCAAGATGCACTTTGCCTTTGGCACCATGGCCAGGGCAGACAGAGGCCAGAGAGTCTCTAGTACTCTCAGTCCTCAGATATCTGGTCACTGCAGGTGACAGAGAAGTGTCTATCACACTCCTTTTTCTTCTTGCTCCATCAGCCCAAGCTCCATAGCAACAGGAGCTCACAGAGGTAGCTATGAAACCTTTGATGGGGTCTACACTGCCCCCACACAGATCAAGCCCACAGGCCCTGGAAAGGGACAGGAAAGGCTCTGAGCAATGATGGTGCCCTGGTAAGTCCCACTGTCCACAGCATCCATTTCCCCATCCATAAAGTAGGCCACGGGCAGAAAGCTACACAATCAAATCTTGGCCTAAGCCACATGAGTTCTGTGGCAGTCACTGCACAGCTCTGCCCCACCCCGTCTTCCTGGTCACCCACATCCATCCATTTCTAGGGTTGCCCAGGTCCTCTGACATATCTGAGGCCCAAAAAGGGTGACCCACATTGCCCTCAGAGGCCCCACACTCACAGATGGCACAGGAAGACCGGGAGCCCCCAGCACGAGGCTTCTCCAGTGTACCCCAGCTCTGTGCCACTCGGCAAACGTCAACACAAAAGATAAAATAAAATCCCTCAACAGTGCCAAAAATACTTCCCCATGGGATGAAGCTCTGCAGGCGCCAGCCTCACAGCAGCAACTGTTGCTACGGAGACCAGGCTCTAGACAGGGTGCAGGGAGGCCAGAGGGACAGAGAACACACTGGCCAGCAGGAGGTGGGGGGCAAGCGAGGTGAGGGGCTGGGAGGGGCAGAGGGAGACACGGGTGGGTGGGAAGGGGACTGATAGGGCAGAGGGGTTCTCCCAGGTGACAAGGGCCTAAGGCAAAGCCTAGTATGCCAGTGACAACTGGCCTCCAAAATACAGGTGCCCCTACCTCAAGGGACAGCCTTTCCCTGCCCAGGGCTGACTTGTGCTGCTGTGACACCCAGGGATGCAGTGTTGAGCACATTTGGGTCCCAACCCTGGAAAGGGAAGCTCCCACAGGGGCACACATCCTGCCCCTTTCCAGGTCCAGGGAAAACTGCCCAGCGGATAAAGCCGTGGGGCATTTGCTAAGCAATAAACTGTGGCTAGATGGCCAGAGGGATGCAGGGTCCTACAGCACAGGCATCCTCCAATCCCCACTGTTACCTGCACACAGTGCACCTAGGTTCACTTCCTCCTTGAGCCCTTGCACAGCCTGCAAGCAGCCCCAGGCCCTAGGCCACATCGCCAAAGCCTGCCTGCCTGAGGTCCTGTGCTCACCCCTTGCCCCTCTTGGTGCCCCCAGGAGTCCCTCGAAGCTGCTCTGAACCCCAGGGTGCAGAGGACTTGCACACATTCTCCAAGGACAGAATCCTCGCAGTCCTCTAGCACAGAGCATCACACCCCACATGGGACCCTGCAGGCTCAGTGAGGAGCCCACAGCTTACTTCTATGGAATCGCCCCACACCAGGCCTTTTAGATTTCCTGAAATAGCCTGGGAGCTACTCAAAGTGGCTCCTACCTGTAATCCCAGAACTCTGGGAGGCTGAGGCACAAGGATTCCAAGCTCAAGCCCAGCCTAGATGACATCTCTTGAAAGGGGTTGGGGTGGGGAGGTGCAACTCAGTGCAAAGGCTCTGGCTCTAATTCCTAAGCACAGGGCTGGTGGTAAGAGAGGGAACCCCAAGTTCTCCAAACACCCACAACCATGCTTCAGCCCCATACCAGTGCCTGCTCTCCAGTCCGAGCCTGACACTTCTGTCCCCAGCTGCTCAGGTTGCTCACCTCTCAGAAGCCACCAGACCTGAGGTCCCACAGTCAGCAAGAGCAGACACTCTTCATTTATGCAACCTAGAGGGTCTTCTGCCCTCCACTGTCTGCCTCCCCCATCAGGAAGTTCAGCACCTAGCGTTTTGGGGGGAGATGGGTCCCTTCTGTCCCCTTTCTCTCCCCTCCCAGCACCTTGTATGTAGCTGTCATACCTATGCCCCTAAACTCTATTTTCGCACACTATCCCCCAAGAACTTTCATTGGCTCCCTCATACCCACTAGAAAAGAAGGCAGTTAAAACACTCCAGGTGAGCCTTACTCTCAGCTTCTCCCTAGCCACTCACTGGGCAGCACCACTCCAGCTTGCCATCCTAGTACCAACTGCCAGGGTACTGCCCTGGGGCACATGTGGCTTTAGGCCCTATGCAGGGAGGGGGCCCTCCAGGCACCTCTTTTCCTAGCATCCAGCACAGCCATGCTCATTTACTCACTCAATTCCAGAGATATGGCATGAGACCAGCCATGCTTGGAAAGGCCAAGGGCCCCTGGGTAGGACAGGCTCTAATTCCCAAGGGGCTCCAGGGAAATCCTTCCCCAGCCCTCTCCAGCTTCCCAAGCACCGAGTTCCATCTCCCTGCCCCTTACACCATCTTGCACAGCCGTGTCTTTCTCCAGCCCTGCTGCCTTCCCCTTACGAAGACCTTGAAGGTGACATCAGCCCACTACACATGTAGAAAAAGCCCCAGCCTCCAGTTCTTCCACTCCCATCACATGCAGCAGTGCTGTAGCTGCATAATGTCATGTCACAGTTAGGGAACAAGGACACGGATACCTTCCTTACTCTACCTCCAGCCCCAAGCCTGTCAGTGAGCTCTCGTACCTCCTCTGTGGCCTACCAGAGCCATGAGGCCCATGGCTTTAACTTGCATTTTCTTTCTTTCAATGAAAGGAGACATCTACCCTTGGTGCCTGCTCTGCACCATCCTCTGCAGTTGCTGCTCCAAGGGAGAACACAGGGAGGACAATGCTCCCTATAGGAGTCCTGCCCTTCCCCTCCGAGCCCTCCCATGAGTGTCTGGCAGGCTGTGAACACTCCCTGGTGTCCCCAAGCCTGCAGAAGTTCCCTGCCAACCTCACAGCAGCAGGCGGACCAGTATGCCACAATGACCATTTATCACCTTTCAGCCCTCCTGATTCATCTTCCATCAGGAAACCTACCCAGGCTCCCGCATGAGAGAAAGCAGACAGAAACATTCTGTCCACAGGGCCTCAATTGTGTTAGCACCCAGCCCTCTGCAGACAGCAGCCCAGAGGGCTACAAAAGTGGCTGGGCCTGCCAAGAAGAAAGGACCCCATGGGACAGGTGGGCCCTCTGCCAGGCTTCCTCAAAGGGCTTGTCATTCCCACGGAAGTGCCCACGGGGTAGGCTGGTCCCTGGTAGGCAAAGCACAGACACTACACACACGTGCAGAGCCCAATCGAGACCTGTAGCTATGTACACATGCAGCTGAGATGGGGAGCCCAGGATGTGACCAGATACAGTGCTCTGTCTTGCCAAGGGCTCGTGCCACATTAAGGACAGACCTCACTTTCTAAGCCCATTGTGCCAGGGCAAATCAGAAGGGTAAGACCCCAGCATGACCTTGGCCCAGCCTGGCTCTCCGGTAGGAAGTTGGCAGTGGGCTCTTGCTCAGCCCTGCCAGGTCCCAAGGCTCTGCCCTGGCCCTTGGTGTGCAGACACAAAGGGGTGCCTGAAAACCTATCTATTAACCTCTCAGGAAAGCAGTGGCAGGGCCAGGGACGTTCCAATGTCACCATCTTGCTCCCTGCTGTGAACAGAGCATGGCTTTGTCTCTCTATCATTGCTGTCATCAAATATTTACAGAGCCTGACAGGCGTTTCAGACAGGACAATCTCAAGCCAAATGGGCTCTTTCCAGGGCAGGGGGAGGTGCAGGGGAGCAGCAGGTCTCAAATACTTCTCAAAGAGGGAAAGGTGAGGCTCCTGCAGGGCGGCACTGTCCCTGTCCTCCACAGCACCCCATGAGGACATGTGCCCAGGCCTAGAGGCCAGGCAGACCCTGGCCCTGTACTCATGAGCCATGCCACAGGAAATCAGTGCCAAGAGCCAAGGGCCAGCATGATCCCCACAGGCAGGGGCCTGTACAGACTCCAGCCTCACCCCAGCCCGAGCCATCATGGAAGGAATGCGCAGGGCCCAGGCACCCTGAGCAGCATAGGAAGCCAACCCCAGCTGAGCCCTGCCAGGCCACATTTGGCCTCCACGAGGTCAGGGGTATCCCTGCAACTGCACCTTTGCTGGGAAAGGGGCTGTGCAAATGCTCATTGCCCTGAGGGTCCAAAAAAGCCAAAGCCACACACCCCCTCACTTTGTGGCACGTTTTCCAACCCATAGCCTTAGAGAACATACCTGTCCCTTTCCATTTTCAAACTTCTCCTGTATTTTCAATCTGCTTTAGCAACATCCATTTCCTGCCCTCTCAGGTGCCCTGCTTGAAGTCACCTCATGGATGCCTCATTTCACAAAGGACAAGGGCACGTGACTGCAGAGGCCCCTGCGGCCACTCCACCGAAACACCATGAGGGCTCCCCCTCCTGTTCCAGTGAAGACTGAGGCAGGGCTGCCATTCTCCACCTCCTTGCAAAGGTGAGGACGTCAGATGGGACTGGCAGGGACAGCCAGCACAGCAGAACTCCCATCTAGCCAGCAAGCAGGCCACAGGGCGAGGCAGAAGTCCCGACTAATACTTCTTCCTGATGTCCCAGCCAGGATGACCCAAGAGACCCTCAAGATGCTCATCACTTCCTTGGGATTTGTGTGGCCCTGCACACAGGGTGCTGGGTGCCCAGGCTCCGAGCAGGGATTTTGTTGGTTCCTTACTGAGGACAAGACTGGGCCAGGTCTTCCTCCAGTTCTGGTCACCTCCAAGAATTGTTCAGCAGCACTTAGAGTTGGCCAGAAAGCTCTGTAGTTACATTAGGGCAATCATAGAGATGCACAGGACTTCAAATGGCAGGGAGAAGGGGCAGTTCAGAAAACCTCAGGCCTGGGGAGGAGGGGAAATCCTAAACACAGCCTCCTCCCTACGGGCCCCTCCCTGTTACCTCTGCGGCTCTGCGCTCTATATGATTTTTGCCTCAAGAAAGAGCCGAATTCTCAAAGCCGGGCGTGGTGGCGCATGCCTATAATCCCAGCACTCGGGAGGCTGAGGCAGGAGGATTGTTGTGAGTTCGAGACCAGCCTGAGCTACAAAGGGAGCTTAAGGCCAGCCTGAACTGCATAGTGAGACCCTGTCTCAAAAAGACAAAAAAAAAAGAAAGAGCCGAATTCTCTTGGCACATTCCACAGACCTGTCCAGGCAGATGTCAGTGCCCTAGCTGCCGGCTGACCTCACATGAAAGCAAGCTGCCCAGGACCTGTGGCTGCCAGGGCCATGGGCCCACTGGACGCCCAGTGTGTTCCCAGGCACTGGCGCCCCGCTGAGAAGCAGAGGCCCACACAGCACAGCCAGCCCTGGCCTGGCCTTGGAGGGGTGCAGGAAGCCAGGTGAGGCCTGACCTAGGCCCCTGCCCACCCAGCACCCTCCAGGGAAGGGATAGCAGGCAGGGCTGGCCCAGCCAGCCTGGGAGTCCAGTGGGCTCACGGCCCCGGGAGCCACAGGTCCTGGGCTTCAGGAGCCCCTCACACCATGGTGCGCAGGCCACACACTGCTAAGTGGGCTGCAGGTGGATGAGGAGCTCTCAGAGGTCTGGGGATTCATGACCACCAAAGCCTTAAGGAAGACACAGAAAAATATGAAAACAAACAAGACAGGCCTGGACCAGAGAGGAGAGCACTGCAACAGAGAAAGAAGATTCAGGGTCATTTCTCTTACATTAGGTTTGGACGAAGGTCACATCACCTTGCCTGGAAACAGCCCTTACTGATAGCTATCCCTTTTGTCCACATGAAATCCAATGCCAGCACACACACACCCTTGATGAAGCAGGTTCAGAACCAGCAGGTGGGGGGAAACCTGGGCCTTCTTTTGCCTCTGTCCTTGGCACACGGGATAGCCCGTAAGTCCTGAGGAGGCCAGGGACCCACTAGAGCCAGAAGACAGCTGACAGTGGGATTCATGGCTGGTTCCTTCCAACCAGCAACTCAGAGAGACCCAAGGGAACTTTGAGTTTTAGCAGCACCAAGACTCAAAGCAAAGGTGCATCCCCCTGGGGTTCAGGGAGGAGGAGGCAGGCACCCCTAAGCCCAGGATGGCCAGAGCCTGCATGTACCTGCTCAGGCAGCCATGCCCCACTCAGCCACTGCCCAGGCATGCGGACACTCTGCTGCCTGCTCAGCAGGGGGTGGCAGGTGTGCTACCAGGAGCTGCTCTGCCCCAGAGAGGGGCCAGCAATGGCAGCGCAGCACAGCACCCAGCCGCACAGACAGACCCAGGTGCCCACACACGAACCATGGCACAAGCTCTCAGAAAGCCAGCCCCACAGGTTAAAGAGCAGTGAGGATAAACTGGTGGAGGGACCACTGAATGACAACCAGTCCCAACACTGTCCTGGGTCAGAGCCCAGACCCAAATCAGGAGGACACCCGGCAGTGCAGCAGTGCAGGTTAACGGCTTCCCCTCAGCAGGCCGGGTGTGGCCCTGCACCGGGCTCTGGGGACATGTCCTTGTTCCTGCCAGGAGACACCTGCTGCGGCACGCACGGGGAAATTGGAAGTGGGTCAGAACACACAGGTACGGAGCCGATGTCACAGAGGAGGCGAGACAGATTGCTTCCACCACAAGCTAATGCCAGCTTTTCTGAGGGTTGAACTTTATGAAGTAAAAAGTTTCAGGGAAGTAGAAATAGAACCACTGCCAGGTGGCACATGGGGTATGGAAAGTCAGGTCATGCAGGAGGCAAAGGTCAGGCAGCAGAGCCCACAGGTGCCTCTTCCCAGGGAACAGACGGAAGCCAGTCATGCCAATCAAACCTTTCCCGAGGGCTCCTGCAGCCAGGAAGGCCACAGGATCCTGTTTTAACAAAACAGGGTCATTGGCTAATATTCTTTGGTGACTAAAACATGGACAGAGCAATTGGAGAAATGGGCCTCTTGGCTGTTAGGTCCCAGGCCAACCAACTGCTTGCCTGTCTCTTCCCTTCAAATGTGGATGTGAAGCCTAGAACTGTGGCAGCCCGCTGGCCACTATGAGGCAACAAGCTAGACTAGAAACAAACTGCTAACACGGGTGAAGAAAGTTTAAGAAAAAGAGAAAAAGTCCCATATCTTTGATGTTACTGAGCTACCTCTGTAGTCCTTGACTATCTCCAGATTTCAGGTTCTGGGCACACCCAAAGGTTGGCATTGGTCAGCTCAAGGCTAAGAATCTTTGCAGCTCATCTTCCACACACAAATACAGACAGGCTAGAAGAGAGGACACTGCAGAGGGTGGCCCAGGGGCAAGGCCAGCTTCCCATGTCCAGCTCCAACACCGCCAATGGCAGCACCACTGTGTAGGCAACAGGAGGCCTCATTTTTTTGTAGGGTCACCCAGAAGGACAATGGGAGCATCCGTGCTGCCACAATCCTGTACCCACATATCCCCTTCAGAGCCCTCCTGCTCCCCAAGACACTTATACAAGTGATGAAAGCAAAGGAAGCCAGCACTCCCTACCCTACTCCACAGCCCCACAGCTAGCAGGCATCTCTTTTTTTTTTTGGCAGAACCAGGGATTGAACTCAGGCCCTTGTGCTTGCCAGGGAAGCACTTTTTCCACTGAGCCATCTCCCTGGCCCCGCTAGCAGGCAGCTTAAATACCCTTAGGCAGCCCAGGTGCCTAACAAACCTGTCCAGAGACAGGCCCCTTCCCACTGCCATCCTGTGAGCACAGGCAGGACACAGCAGCTGCAGCACTGCCTCACAGCCTCAGAGCTTCCTTTCTCCTCTGTACAAACACAGCCCTAGGACTCAGGAGCTCCATGTGGGCAGCAGCCTTTGAGAAGCAGAGCTTCTGCCTTGCCAGCACGCAGCTGATCCTTCAGTGTCCTATGAGGGGCCAGCAAGCGCAGAGCCTCAGGGAGGTGGGTATGGGGGTGTCGCCTGCCTGGACCCACGATGTTACCTCGAAGGAAAGAACACCACTCAGCGGGCACTCAGGGAGTCACTGCCCAGTCCTGTCCCTGCCTCTCCTACAGATCTCTCTGGAAACACAAGCATGGGTTAGAAGAGGAACACAAGAATAGGAGCAGCTGGGTTGGGGAGATGGCTCAGTAAAATAAGCACTTGCCTGGCAAGTGCAAGGGCCTGAGTTCAATCCCCAGTTCCACAAAAAAAAAAAAAAAAAGGAGCAGGCCCACAACTCCAGCTCCCCACCCAAGGCCTTGAAAGTTGCTCCAAAATCAAAAAGATCACAATTTAAAAGCTCTGACACTAGGGGGCCGGGGAGATGGCTCAGTAAAATAAGTGCTTGCCTGCAAGTGCAACTGTATTCACTTGGATCATAGCTTTCGGACTCCCCTCACCACCACCATTCCTGGAAACTTTGAGCCTGTAGGTGTGCAATCTTCTTTATTCTTTTAATTAAACCACTATTTTGTAGAAAGTTGTTGTTTGATGGAAGGCTGGAGCAGAGCACGAAGTGCACTACACTCTACCACAACTTCCCCTCTGGCTCCAGCCTGTACTGAAGGGAGACATCCACCACAATGGGCCACATCAGTGGCAAGTAACAGCCTTGTTACTAAATTAGTCTGCAGTTTACTTCAGGGCTCCCTCCTGGTGCTGTACATTCTGCAGGTTTGGACAAATGAAAACGCCATTTGTCCCCGCGATAGTGCCACATAGCATAGCTTCACTGCACTACACATCCTGGGGCTCCATCTGTTTACTCCTCTCCTCCCACCCAGCCTCTGGGAACCACTGATCTTTTTATTGCTCCCATGGTTTTGCCTACTACCATGTGTCATCTAGTTGCAATCACACAACCAGTGGGATCTCTGCCCTGGCCTCTCTTACATGGCCAATGCATCTGACTCAGTACTCTTTTTTTTTTTTTTTTTTTTTTTGCAGAACCTGGGATTGATCTCAGGCCCTTGCACTTGCCAGGGAAGCGCTTATCCCACTGAGCCATCTGCCCTGCCCCCCCCCCAATGCATCTGAAATCTCTCCATGTCTTTTCACATCTTGCAAGCCCCACTCTTTTTGAAGGTTAAGCTTCTACTCTCTGGATACACCAAGTCTGTGTGGTTGTTCATTTTATGAAGGACACCTTGGTTGCTTCTAAGTTTTGACAATTATGAATAAAGCTGCTGTAAACAGCCATGTGTAGGCTTTTGTGGGGACATATTTCAGTGTTTCATGTTTGCATAAATAAGGAGTGAGACTGCTTGACTGTACTCTAAGAACGCAGTTGGGGGGTTTGGGCTTTTTGTAAGCAACTCTCAACAGGCTTCTACAGTGGTCTGCCATTTGCATGCCCACCAACACTGGAAGAGAGCTCTGGTTCCTCCGCACCTTCACCAGTACTTGGTGTTGCCAACCTTTTACATTAGGATCATTCTAACAGAGGCCTAGTGGAATCTCACTGTTGTTTTAATTTGTTCTTCCCAGGTAACACATGATGTTATGGATCTCTCTTACTCTTACTGACCACCTGAATACTGTCTCTGGGGAGCTGTCTTCCTGTCCACATCTTCAGCCTATTTGTTTTCATGTGATTGTTCTCCTATTATTGAGATTCAAATGTTCTGTGTCTGGAAATGTTTTCTTTATCAGAAACATCATTTACAAATATTTTTCCCAATTTGTGGCTAACCTTTTCTTTCTGACAATGTCTCGCACAGACAGGTTTTAATAGAGTCCAGCTTATCAATTACTTTTTTCAAGGGTTGTACTCTGGTGCTGTGCTCAGAAAGTCACCACCAAGCCCAAGCTCAACCAGGTTTGCTCCTTATTAGCTCCCAAGTTTTATAGTTTGAATCATTTGAGTTAGTCTTTGTGAAGGAATAAGGTGTGAGGTTTGTTTTTTCTTTTTCCTTTTTCTGGCAGCACGAGGGATCAAACCCTGGCCTCAAATGTTCAGCAAGTGTACTGCCCCTGAGCCATACCCTCAGCCTTGGTTCTGTTTGGTTGCTTTGTTGCACATTGCTATCCAGTTGCTCCAGTTCCATTTGTTGAAAAGGTTACATGCACCAATGAAATTTCTTGGTTCCTTTATGAAAAAAATCAGTTGCCTTTCTTTGTGTGGGTTTATTTCTGGGCCCTATTCACTTCTGTTCATTTGTCTAGCCTTCTACCCATACCACACTGTCTTACCTGCCTTGACCCTCCCTCCCATCAAAATAAAGTAAAACAAAAGCTTAACTGATGGATCTGCTCTCATCCAGAGGTCTGCCAGATCAGGGCAGCGAGTCAGCGTGGCACGGGCATCCCAAAGCCAAGGACAGGCCGCCCCTAGATTGACTTCCGTCTTCTTTTACCCATACGTCATGCAAGCTAACTTAAATTAGAGGTAGTAATCAGACAATCCAGGAAATCCTTAGAATTAAGCCCTCCAGGAACAGAACCAGATTTGAAAACTCTTGGAAGTGGGAAAATTTACAACAGCATTCAGGCTGCCAAACACTCCTCCATCCCGTCCTCTCACACTTCTGCCCAAGCAGGATTTCCCCCAAAGCACAGCCCTGGATCACCAATGCTCACAGGCAGATCCTAACTAGCTTTCCAAAAATAAACCCTGAGGGTACCTGACTGACCTTATCTGATACAGAAGTTACATTTTTTTGTTACATAGGTCTTGCTTTAACTCGGTCTTAACTATCCAGCAGAAAAGTATAAAAATGGAGGTATGTAAAGTAAAGTTATATTAATATAATGAGCTGTGAATGGCTCAAGTCAACAACTTCTGTGGATAACCCACTTCTATTGTGGAATGCTGATCTGTATTGGATTGTTTTATTAAAAATAAATAAATATGTATATGAGCCATCTATGTTTTAAAAATCTGTAACATATGTATCGTATGTTACCCTGTTTATGTCATTTGTTCTCTTTGTCTTAGCTTCTTTTTTCACTCAAATTAAAATACAAATAAATAAATTAATAAATAAATAAAAACTCCAGGTGACAGCATTCAAACCCTTTTACTTATTTGTATTTCAAAGGATAAGGAGACAGCAGCCTAGGTGCTCCAGGAAGGCTCCTGCCTCTGAGGCATCACACAGCTGGGACACAGGTCTCAGCTCCTCCTAGTTCCCCAGGTTCAACTGGCTCCCCACTTTCCAAATCAGGTGTTTATCTTACAGAGGGGAGAAGCCTTGTAGGCCCTCCATGCGCTCTACACTTCTCTCAACTTCCTCCAGGCCCCAAAGCTGGCAGCCCAACCATACCCACAGATCCTGCAGTAGGCTTCCTCCCTGACTGGATGGTCAGGATCTGTAGTGGCAGTGCCTGCTTGACTGTAAGACCCCCCCCCTTTTCTCTTTGCACCACTGCAGGAGGACCAGCATCCCAACACAGCCACTGCTTCAGGTTGGGCCCCAAAGGAGATCCAGACACAGAGCCCAGACCTCTGATGCAGTAGGTCAAATTCTTCTCCATCAAAGCTGGAGCCTCGAGCCATCACCTTGGACATCATCCAGCAATGGCCAGAAGCCAGACTCAAGCCACAAGCCCCAAGAGAGACCAAGGGGGCACAGAAGGGCTATGCACTGAGCAACTGTGAGTTTCTGGGTGGCAAGGGGCAGGCTCAGGATAAGTCCAGAGAGCCCTGTGGATTTACCACGGCCACGAGATGCCAGGGGGCAGGAACAAGATAACTTGGGAAAGAAGATTCCAGGAATCTGCTTTCTACCTGCATGAATCAATATTTTGAAACACATCTGCATTCAGTGGCTTCCTCTAGGGTCCCTCCCTCTTGTGTAACCTGAGGCTCAGCTCCCCCAAGGGTAAATTCCCACCTCTGCTGCTGGGCTGCTAACGAGGCTCCCAGAGCTCTGCCTCAGAGATCCCAACACCTGCCAGGACCACCCCCAGCAGTCTGAAGAATGCTCTAATTACAGCACTTTGGCCCCTCTCCTAAGTCCACACTTGTCACACCTCTCAGCCTCAGCATCCTGCCGGCCCTGAACACCCCCCCAACTCTGACTTCTCTCCCTTCACATCCAGAGGGCATAAGTCCCCTGCACTCTGCCTTCAGACACACTCATCCTCTCTCCAACCCCTAAGAAGGGCCCTTCTGTGTCTTGCCTGGACACTGACAGTGGCCTTGTGGCTGGCTCGCTGCCTGACCTCATCCCCCATCTGTTCCCAAGGCAGCCAGGGGAACACCCTCAAAGTCTTCTCTCACCACACTCCTGCCCAGAACCCCCTATCTTGTTCCCCCTCAGAGAAGCTGAGGGATCCATGTCTATAGGCCTCCCTCACAAGGCTGCCCAAGTCCCCCACACCAGGCTGGCTCCAGCCTCAGGGCCTCCGTACAGCTCAACTCTACCTCCCAGTCCACAAGGACATTCTTAAGAGTCTCTCAGAACACTGGCTCCCTCCCCTTGTTCTGATGCTGTCCTCTGGTCATTAGTTCATCCACAAAGCCCTGCACCATCTTAAGTATGTTCCTGGCTGCTCTCTGGAATGACAAAGCAAGCTAGGGGACAGAGCCTCAGGGCTTACAGAACTTGCCAAGTAACCAAGTGGTTGGGCTGGCTAGGACTCTCTCTTGTTCCCAGGAGCTCAAAGCTGACATAGCTAATCACCTGGCCCAGGTCCAAAAATCCCCACTTTGTCCTCTGTGGGCACCAGCAGCAGAGACCCAGATCAGTCACACAGTCTTGGTTCCATGCAGCCATGACACGTTCCCCTCACTGAGCACTGGTCTGTGATCCCCTCAATCTGGCCTGTCTGATGTGCTGTAGCCATATTTAGGTCACTGGGATCTCAGTTTTGTCCCTCAACCATTCTGCTGTGTCTGACATAAGGAAAGCAATGGATGCAGAGCTCAACTGCCTGGCCAGGTGCTCAGCAGAGCTTGTGAACACAGACACATCGTCATCAGAGTTCTAGAGCTGGTACTGCAGGAGGTATCCCACTGCCCTCTCAGACTCCGTCCAGGTCTCAGGGGCTGAGCAAACACCAGCTCAGGGACAGCATGTCAAACGGGTTGTGCCTGCCACTTTGCCCCTTACTATGAGGTCTGGGGTCTCGGCTCAGGGCTCAAATGGGCGACACAGCCATGGTCTGAGTCACACCAGTGACCTGGTCCTGAATGTGGCTCACCCAGGTCCCTCAGAACACCAGGGCCTCTAAGGACAACCCCAAAGGCACATGCTCGGCTGCAGAGCACCTGCTTCCAACTGGGAGTGAGCTGCAGTGCCTGACCTCCGTGTGCCCCTCCCCACAGAGAGCAGCAGCTTAAGCAGCTTGTCATCATCGCTGACCACCCACACCTGGAGGCAGGAGTGGCCCCTGAATGCCAAAGCTCCCACACTCCTGTGCTTGGCAGGACAGCCGTACCCACAGGCCATCCGGACTGCTAGCACCATTTCTGACCAACTAAACCACATCCTGGTAGGGGAGCGGGGAGCAGGGCATCTTCCCCCAGAACAGACGAACTTGCTGCCATCTAACCAACTTCAGACTTCCAGCTCTTCCCAGAAAATTCAATACTTTAGGGCCTTTAGAAGAGAAAAAGGCAGAGCAACCAGCAGCCACATCAGGCTGGGCTTCTCACGGTGCTCTGTCCCTGCAAGGCAGCCAGCTCTGTGGGCTACACCAAGCTGGGATGCTGGAACCTGGCCTCTCCTCCAACCCCCTCCCTACCTCAACAGGATGGAAGGGAGCAGACAGGGCAGCAGCTGGGTCTCTGTGACCATCAGTGCCCGTGAAGGTGCCCTCAGCCTCTCTACCCCACCTGCATGATAAAGTGGACACACAGGCAATAGGAAGGCTGTAGGAACACTTAGCCACCATCTGAGGACAGTGAGGGCCAGCCACATTGGTGAGCCTCCAAGGGCATCACCTACTCCCAGGGACAGCAGACAGAGGGGACACCGAGATCTCTGGCCGCACCACAAGAGCGCGCTCAGCTGCCTGCAACACCCCCACCACTGCAGGACCTCCTGGGATCACCCCACCAGCAACTGGCTTCCCTGCATTCCTGCCCAGCTGGGCCCAGGCAAGGCTAGGAAGAGAAGCACCTGCCAATCTCAGCCTCCTTAGAACTCACTGCTCAAGGAGGCCAGGCAGGTACCCTGAGCCATCAGTCACAGACAGATGACACACATGAGCAACCACAGGTTCCAGCACTGCAACGACAGCGCAGAGTAATCTTCTGTAGCAGGCAGTAGTGTGAGGGCCTAGGACTAGATTCCCTGACAGGAGACAATGACAGGGAGAATAAAAACACAGGAGTAAAGACACCCTCTTCCAGGTCCCCAGTGGAGACTGGGCAGGAGAAAAAAGGCCAAAAATCTGCTTCTGACAGCCCCCTGACAAAGGCGTGAGCTCTAGTTTCATGTTCTCAGGGACTGGTGGCCTCTAGAGGGAAAAGGAGCGCTGAGTCACATGAGACAGCATCATTCTAGCCACCTGGGTAGCCAGGAAGAGTGAGGAAGACACAAAAGCACAGCACCAAAAAGATGGGACCAAGCTGTACTGAACAGCAGGAGGGAGCCAGGCAAGAGGTGGCATGATGCCAACATATAGCCCTTATCACTCTACTGTGCCAAGACCCCCACTCTACTATGGTGTGGCCACACCAAGCTGGGCACCCTACAGCTCCTGTGCTGTGGCCATGCCATTCTTGGCATATATTTCGATCTCCCCACCCTCTGGCACTTGGCTCTACAGGTGAGGTGGACACCCAGGTAGGCCCCAGAACTGCACCCAAGGCAGCCAGGTGTGCCACAACGGTAGACAACCACTCCTAGCAGGAGCAGGGGTGCTAAGCTATCCTGCATACTAACAGATTAGGGATCTGTGCAGGACCCTGGCCAAGGATGGACAAGGATGGTCAAGGATGGCCACAGAAGCATGAGAAGGGGAGGGAAGAGAGCAGCAGATGGGGTTATTTCTTTTACTTATTTCTTTTATTTTTTCGTCTTTTTGAGACAGGGTCTCACTATACAGTTCAGGCTGGCCTTAAGCTCACTTTGTAGCTCAGGCTGGTCTCGAACTCACAACAATCCTCCTGTCTTAGACTCCCGAGTGCTGGGATTACAGGCATGCGCCACCATGCCCAGCTCACATTATTTCTTTTGTTACTGCTGTAACACACTGGAAAACTCATTCAAAAAATAAATGATAGGTGGTAATATTTTTAAATGGTCACCCCTCCCCAACCCCCTAAAAACAGTTCAAGTTTCAGCTCTGGCTATCTGGAGATTCAGAAGGTGAGACATCCTGCTGCCCTTGGATGTGAGATAAGCACATACTGCTCTCCCCAAAACACTCTTTCAACACTAAGTCATTGAGGGAAATCAGATGTCTTCTAAACCACACCGACTAGGTCCGCAAAGAAAGTGGGTCTGCCCATTGGCGAGGAACCCTGTAAGGACCAAGTGAGCAATGCACCTCTCGGTTCTTCAGAAGAGAAGCCCTCAACCCCGAAAAGAAAGGAAACAATCACCCAAAGGCACCTGGATAGAGGGAGGCCACACCCTGCTGAGGAGTCCTGGGTGTCTCCAAGAGGGGAACCAGCTGAGAGGAATTCCATGACACTCACCTGGCTAAAGGACATGCCCCCACAGACCCTCTGTCCTCCACAAGTAAATGCACACTCCCAGGACCCCATCTTCAGTGCCAAGAAATGCTGGGGTCCAAGGCCCTGGACACACTCCACACTGGGATAAGAAGGCCCCTCCTAGGGCCAGGGAGATAGCTCAGTAGAATAAGCACTTGCAGGGGCCAAAGGGATGGCTCCTGAGTTCAATCCTCAGCTCCTCAAAAAAAAAAAAAGGCCCTCACAGCTGCTGACAGAATGTCTACCTATCACCCTCCCAGGGCTGGGCACTCCTCTGCATCATGGTAGTGGATGAGACCAAACCCTGTACCCCTTCTCCTGGAGGAGTCCCATTACCCTACCCTTTCCTTGATCCAGGGAGCCTACTCTAGGCAGGATCCCTGCCCCACATCCTTTTGATACCAAAAGGTTGCCCCACCCATGTCTCTGCAAAAAAGCTGGCTCAGCCCTCATACCTCACACCAGGACAGTGTTTCCTCCCTTATCCCAAAATGTCCCTGCCTCTTCACCTCTTCACCCCCTATCTTCCAAACAGGCCTGGCACTGCAAGTTCTCAACAAGGAGGGTTCTTCTAAACTCATCCAGATCCCTGTCAGGTAAAACCCTCCCAGACTGGCCCAGGCAGATGGTGGTGACCACAGCAGTACATCTCAGAGTCAGTGTGGGGACAGTTTCCCCACAGTCTAGGGGGCCTCAGCAAGCCCCAAGTAGGAAACAATATCGTAGCCCCAAAGCCACTCCTGCCTTCCCACTCCTATCTACACCTGAGAAGCAAAAGACCCCTGGGTAGAAGCCAAGCTCCGCCCCATAATGCCCTGCCCACCATGGGAAGGCAAAGACTGCTGGCCTTGCCTTAAAGGGAAGGGGAATTAACAAGCTCCAAGAGTCACATGTACTTGCAGTACCTCTGCCAGATCAGCAGGCTCAAGCTGCAGAGATCTAACTCACACCCAACCTGTTGTAGCCCCTCTGCCTGGCCCTCCACCCACAGGGGCAACCCCGCAGTAGCACCGTGGCTACTCAGACAGCCGCATTGGTTATTTGGGAAGAGCACAAAGGCAGGCAGCCAAAGCCTGTGCAATTCTTCTCCTTCACAGAGCCCCCTTCTGTAGCAAGGAAGGGTATACTACAGACCCTGCTCCACCCACCTGTGCTCTGTGTCATCAAGGCCACCTCTCAGCAAGCCTGGAACCTGCAGGGAGGGAGGGAGGGAGGGAGGGAGGAGAGCTCTTGGCCCTCTCCTAAAAGGCCCCAAACCAAGCCTGGCCCAAGCTATGTGAAGTCACATTTCCACGGCAGAACCAAGGGCCAGTGGGAAGGCAAGACCTCTGGAGCTCTTTGTCCTAGAAGGGCTGACAGGCTGACACCCACAACATTATCATGGCCTGAACACACACGCAGTTCACCCTGCAGGGGCTGGAGAACACAGCAAATGAATCCCATTTCTGAGCCAAAAATGCAGGCGTCCTGCAGCATGGCCAGTGGCCCTGGCAGCCAGCTTGCACTGGTCTGCCTAGCCTGCATCAGCCCTGGAAGGCTAGCTAATTTTACAGGCCAGCGGGGTAGGCTTACAGCTCCTGCTAGTGCGCCCAGGCCAGGCCCTGCCTGACAGCTGCCCCCTCCAAGCCAGGGAGGGCTTGTAAACACCAATGTGACAGGCACTACCTCCCCTTCTAAGGCTGGCCCAGGACGGATAGGGTTGCCATTTATATAATCTCCTAGGGCCCCAGCTGACACAGCCAACGTGAGGGCAAGGTTATGAAAAATGCATGCCCAGGGCCTCTGCATCCAAGGAGGAGGAGGAAAGGAAGGGAAAAATGCAGGGGCATTTGGATGACTTAGCTTTAAAGATCTCTCACACATCCGGAACCTTGGGATCACAAAACTACGGAGAGGGATTCTAGGCCTTGCCTGGTGGCCTCGGGTCACACCTCTGAGTCAAAGGAAGCCCCTGATAGCTCGGGGCACCACAATCCACACTCAGCAGGATACCGGAAGAGGTTAGTTAAAAGGAAGTGAGAGCTTCCAAATCCCTCTGTGACAAAGGCCTTGAAGCCCCCACACTGTCTCGGCTCTACTATATCAGTAAAGTGGGTTATGAGGACGCTACAAGGAGCACAGCTGACAGCGCACCTGCGCAGCGGGTCCATTTACACCACACACTCAAGTCTTGACCTCAGGGATCAACCGAGCTAATAAACCCCACCTGTGCACAGATATCGACCAGGCATCCCGCTGCTGACGACCCACACAGAGGGTGACACACAAACTCGGCCGCCCCAGACATTCCCAGGGCTGCTTGAGGCCTCAAAATGGAGCCGCAACTGACCCAAGGATGCATCCCAAGAAAGCCCACCTGCGGGGGGCGTTTCCTCACCTGCAGTTCGCACCAGGCCACCTCTACCCAAGTCTCGGTGTCCAGTCCCTTGTAGACCGTCTTGAAGGAGCCCCGGCCCAGCTCGATGTCGAACTTGAGGAAGCGGCCGTCCAGGGAGGTGGCCACGGCCTTGAGGTCGTCCTCATCGTCCTCTTCCTCTTCAGGCTCATCCTTACGCGCACGCCCAGGCTCCGGCTTCGCCTCGGTAGCTCCAGCGTCCTCCGGCCTCGCGACCGCCGCCCCCTGCTCCTCCTCCCGCGGACTGCAGTCGGGGACCTTGGCGACAGCAGGGTCCGGGCTGGGCTCCTGCGCGCCTGCAGGTTCTGGGCCGGGGTCTGAGGGGGCTCCCGGCTGCGCAGCAGGCGCGGCGGGCGCGGCGGGCGCGGGGGCGGTGGGGCGGCCGCGGGCGCGCTCGGCGATGAGCCGGCGAGTCTTACACAGCAGGAGCACCCGGCGCTGCAGGGGTTGCGGGGGCTGCGCGGGGGGCGCCTCGGCGGCCTCGAGGCCGGGCGGCTCCTCCTGGTCCGACTCTACCACGCTGCGCCGCAGGAATCGCTGGGGCCCGGGCCGCGCCACCTTCGCCCGCGGCTCCGCCATGCCCGCCGGCCCCGCGCCGCGCCCGGCCTCCATCAGCGCGCCGGGGGCGTCCCGGCCGCCGCCATCGCCGTCCATCTCTGCGGGCCAAGGACACACGTCCGCGTGAGCGCCGGCCGCCGCACCTGCCCGGCCCGGCCGCGGAGGGGGCGCGGGCTGGAGAGGGCTGCAGCCGGGACTGGCGAGCTCGGCTCGGAAGAGGGGCCCCGCACCCCGCTCAGCGCCGGGCCGTGGAGAGCGCCGGACCCGGGCCGTCCCTGGGACCCCCGGAGGGAGAACCCGCTGGGCGTCCCCAAGGGCCGGGGAGGAGGCCGGAAAAGGGGGCCCGGCCGGCCCAGCCCAGCCCGCAGGGGGCCTTGCGGAGCTGTCCCGGGGGAGGCTGCAGAAGGGACGGGGAGGCACCGGCCAGGCGGTGGCTCCACAAAGGACGCGGGCCCGGGGCGCGGGAGGGCCGCAGGGAGGGGGCTGTGGCGCCGCGCTGGCACACAAAGGCGGCGGGCGGCGGGCGGCGGGGACCGGCACTCACAGGGCGAGCGGACGCCGTCCATGCCCGCGGCCCTGCGGCCGGGGCGGCGAAGCGGGCGAGGCCGCGCTGCGAGGCTGGGGTCCGCGCCCAAGGCTGGATCCGAGCTGGGCGGGAGTCTTCGCTGGGGCTGGGGTCGCGGCGCTGCTCCGCTCCTGCGTCTGCTCCCTCGGGCCGGGCCGGGCCGGGCCGGGCCGCGCTGCTGCGAGCCGCGCTCCCGCGTGCTTCTGCGGGCTCCGCGCGCCTCCGCTCCCGCACCGGCTCCAGCTCTGCGCGCGCTTGTGGGCGGGGCTTCTGCTCTCTCCGCCCCCCTTTGGGGCGGGGCCTGTCACGCCCACCTGGTTGTAGGTTAGCGGCCACCTCCTGTTGAACTCCGGACCTCTGAAGCTCAGTGGAGAGGTCCAGCGGCTGTCGGCCAATGGAGGACCCCATTTGTCCCTGGGAAGGGGCAGCAGCTCCCTACCCCTCCGTGCCAGACTTGGGAACTTATGCCAGGACAGGATGAGCAGGGTAGATGAAGGCGCAGAGCACCCTCCCTCAGGAGACCCAAGCTGCTAGACAAGGACCCGAATTGAAATGTTCTTTTTTTTTTTTTTTTTTCAGAACCGAGGGTTGAACTCAGGCCCTTGAGCTTGCAAGGGAAGCGCTTATTCCACTGAGCTATCTTCCCTGTCCCTGAAATGTTCTTTCTGCCCACACTGTACTCTCAGGCTCTATGGAGACCACCCTATCGTGCAGAAGGAAAGGTACCATAGAAGGTGGAAATTACCTGCCTCAAATCCTAAAGTTCCTGAGATGAAGGTTACCCTGGGATCCCTCCCATGAGGGCATATTTGCTCCCTACAGCACCCCACTTCCACCTCCTCCCTCCACTTAGAGAACCTTCTGTGACCTCTGGCCCCTGACAGCCCCTGTTCAAGTCATCTCAGAACTTGCTTGAAATCTTGCACTGTGCCAGTGACCACACTCATTTCTGAGCCCTCTGCGGGACACCGCCTTGAGCTGACAACTCACCTCACCAAACCCCCATGATCTCTCATAGTAATGACACCTTCTCCCAAGTGCAAAAACCAGGGCACAAGGGAGATGCTAGAGTGCTCCCATCTCAGTCCCCACCCCCTGGTGTGGTACCCTGTCAGATACATGCCACCCTTTAGGGCCAAAGGTAAGTACATGGGCAGCTGGCTCTGGAGCCCTTAGCACAGAGCAGCCTGTGTCACATGAAAGCCAGCAGATGCAATACTAAGCCTTCACAACTAGAAGGAAGCTTGTGCCGACCCAACTGTCACCCAGAGCAGGAAGACTTCTGAGTAAGTACTAGTTACTACTGCTGGGCACAGTCCTGCTGACACATGTCCCATAATGGAGAACTCAGTTCCTATACCTGCCCCGTGACCATTTGTAATGGTTGATACGTTTGTCAACTTAAAAAGTTTAGAAGTTTGAGGAGCTGGGCGTGATGGCGCAGGCCTGTAATCCCAGCACTCGGGAGGCTGAGGCAGGAGGATTGTTGTGAGTTCGAGACCAGCCTGAGCTACAAAGTGAGCTTAAGGCCAGCCTGAACTGCATAGTGAGACCCTGTCTCAAAAAGACCAAAAAAAAAAAAAAAAAAAAGTTTAGAAGTTTGACTAAGTGACTTAGCAGGGGGCCAGAGGCCTCACTTTGTAAGCATGTGAAAGAGGAGGGCATGGAGATGCTGTGAGTGCTACACTCCCCCTGGGAGGTGGCCTGCTTACAACATAAGGGAGAAAAGGAGGCTTGCTATTCTTGATGCTTTTGCTATCTTCTGCCGCCTTGAAGTGTTACCCCTCAGCCACACCACCCTGCCTTGGAGCCAACTGAGTATGGACTTAAACCTCCACAAACTGAAAGCTAAATAAACCTTTCCTTCCTTAATGTTGGGCATCAGATATTTTGTCTCAGCAACAAGACAAGAGGCCAGGGAGATGGCTCAGTAAAATAAGTGCTTCCCCAGCAAGCACAAGGGCCTGAGTTCAAGCCCCACTTCTGCCAAAGGAAAAAAAAAAAAAAAAGAGACAAAAGTAATGAAGACACCATTAGACTCCACAGCCAAGAGTTGCTGGACAAAGTCACTGTCCCCTGTACAAAGAATTTCACCTGGCATCAGGTACAGCCTTGGGATCCAGCAGGTGGAGCCTGAGGGTTCTTTGACTAGAACCTGGAACCCAGGACTTTGAAGGAACCCTGTGTATGCCCTTCACCAGGTTACTGCACATCTCTGAGCCTCTACATCCCTGGTGCTGGGACAAGGCAAATAAGCATTACTTGTAGCTTTGTTGGCTGTCCTAAGGGAAGTTCCTGGAGCCTAGGCTATAGAGGCCACTCTAACGCAGGGGCCCAGAGGCATGATGTAGATAGTACCTGCCTTGGTGCTTAGAACAGCTAACTCAAAGAACAACTAGCCAGGTGGGCACAAATGATATTGCATGCCACAAATGGCTACATTGAGGCCAGACACTTCCCAACTTTCAGTGAGTGCTCAAGGCACAGCATGGAGACCCCAGCCCACCCCCACACCACACCTCTTGCCCCAGACTTGGCGCTTTCCAGTGCCCTAGGACATGATCTCCTACATGAGACATTTCCATCTGCCCTGGTGTCCCAGCCTGAACTGGGAGCATGCACACACCTGCTCTGTGAGGTGAAGCTCCAGGGATACATCGTCTTCAGTCTCCTCAGGAGCAGGCCTGTTGCCTCTGCTTACATCAGGGCCCACTGAAGTTCATTTGGTTGATGAGGCTCTGGCCTTTCTGATTTGGAGCTTAGTCCCAGGTACTAATGGGGTACATCTTCCTCGCTGGCTTCCAACAACAGGAGCCCATCAGAAATGTTTTCAGGTATGACACATGAACCAGAAAGCAACCCCAAACACTCTTCTAAGTAAGTACTAGTTACTACATAGGGCCTTCTTCATGGTTGGAGAGAATACTCAGTTCTGGTAGGGCAGACAATGCCACTTAAAGGAAAATTATTGGTCTGGGTATGTGGTTTAGTGGTAAAGCACTTGCCTAGAATATGTGGGGCCCTGGATTCAATCCCAAGCACTGAAAATAAAAGAGAATAAAGAAAAGAAAGAAAGAGAAAATAAGGCCAGCCAGGTAGCTCAGCAGACTAAAGCAACTGCTTAGGCAGGTACAGCAAGCCAGTTCGATCCCCAGCATGCAGTGTTGGTCCCACTCCCAGGGCTTGCTGGGACTGTGACTGAGACTGGGCATGGCGTTGCATACCTGTAATCCCAATGCTTGGGAGCTGAAAACAGGAAGATCAGTATGAGTCCAATCTGTGTAGTGAGACCCTGTACTAAATACATGAAAGAAAGAGAGAAAGAAAACACAGGGCCGGGGAGATGGCTCAGTAGAAGAAGCACTTCCCTGGAAAGCACAAGGGCCTGAGTTCAATCCCCCAGTTACAGAAAAAAAAAGAAAGAAAGAAAACACAGAGAAAAGGGAGGATGGAGGAAGAAGGAAAAGGAAGGAGAAGAGAAGGAAAGAGAAAGCAGGAGGTAGGAGGAGGGAAAGAAAAAGTATCTGTACTGGGAGAAAAAGCAAACATACAGATGCAAGAGAAAAGCAGACACTAGCCTTTCTTTCCCACAGCACCTAGGCCCTCAGTTTCCCCACCTGTAAGGTGGGGCCCAGTGAGCAGTATTCACTACTGGACTTCTTATGACCCAGTCTCACCCCTTCTCAGCCCAGAGTGTGTCACATCTGGTGGCACTTTAGCACCCTGCACCTCAAGAAACCCTGCCTGCCTGCCTAGAAGACTGATTACAGTAGGGTCAGCCCCAAGGAGGCTTCAGGTCCTTTGAGAGCCTACCACACAGTAGGTGCTCAGCACAGGGTTCCCACCTTCAGCGTGAGCACTTTGGAGAAACTATCAGCAGAGCAGTCCCTGCCCTAACTAGAGGGCACAGAACGCGTCATTGCCCTAGGTTTACTGGGAGCAGTTTCACGCTGCAAGCCTCTCGGGGTTGCTCCTTGTAAGGAATTCCTGGAATCCCAGATTTTGTGGGTGTTGGATACTGAGCCTGCTCTTAGGTGGCCTTGAAGGGCAGGCAGGTGCCCATCTGTTCCAGAGGAGACCCCAGGTCCTACCACCAAGGGGACAGCCAGTCAAGCCAGAACAGATGCAAGGGACCTCACTGCTCTGGCAACCAGCGGTAGCTACAGACCACCCCTGGGAATCCAGTAAAAAGAAGGGCTCAATGTCCCTTAGACACCTTGAGTGCCAGGGACCACACCTGGCCCATCTGATGGCTCAGAACTGGGCAATGAATGTCACTCAGAATTGGAGGACAGAGCCTCGAGAAAAGTGTGCAGAGGCCAATCACCAAGGCCTAAATTAGCACAATGGCTGAGTATGCTGCCTGCTCCTAATGGACATCTGGATGTCTCCAGCATGTCCTGTTCCCAGTGGCCACAAGTATTCCAACAAAGTGGGCAGGAGTGAGGTTGTGTTTGCCAACCAGAAGTACCCAAAGTTGTATGAGAGTCATGCTTGCTTTCGGCTTTCTTTGAGGAATTGCGTGTGCTGTGGGAAAGCCAGGAAATATCCAGACTTTGCCTCCGTGGGGTATAGCCTTCCAGGGGCACCAACCCTCCGCTGCCACAAGATGCCTTTGGGCCCAGAGAGAAGGTGAGGTCTTGAGAGAAAGAGTGTGCACGCCAGAGGGGCTGGCTGCAGAAGAGGGTGTGAGCTGGTGTGGATGTGGCTCCTTGCCAAGCCCTATGAGCCACCTGTGAGCAGAGCAAGGCAGGAGGGAGGAGAGAGCCATGTTTTAGAATACAGCTTTTGTTTCTCTTCTGAACTACACAGCAAGACCCTGTCTCAAAAGAAATGATGCAGGATGGTGAGATAGCTCAGCGGACCAAGTGCCTGCTTAGGCAAACGCATCCCTAGCACCACCACCCCTGCCCCAGAACACGCTGAGTCAGCCTCTGAGAATGGGTGTGGCAGTGCATACCTGTAATCCCAGCACTGTGGAGGCTGAAAACAGGAAGATCACTAAGGCCAAGCTGCATAGTGAGACTCCCTGTCAAATACATTTAAATAAGCATCCCAAGCCGGGCATGGTGGCGCATGCCTGTAATCCCAGCACTCGGGAGGCGGAGGCAGGAGGATTGCTGTGAGTTCGAGACCAGCCTGAGCTACAAAGTGAGCTTAAGGCCAGCCTGAACTGCATAGTGAGACCCTGTCTCAAAAAGACAAAATAAATAAATAAATAAATAAATAAATAAATAAGCATCCTTTCCTCTCCTCCCAAATTTCAACATATATTGATTATTTTCATAACAGCTTTATTAGGTTATAAACTGGGAGCAGTTTCATGCTGCAAGCCTCTCGGAGTTGCTCCTTGTAAGGAATTCCTGGAATCCCAGATTTTGTGGGTGTAATTTTGTAGATTATAATCTACAAAAAACAGCTTTTTTGTAGATTATAATCTACAAATGTAAAGTATATTCTGAAGTGCATAGTTCAAGAGTTCTTAGGGATGGGGAGATGGCTCAGTGGAGTAAGCGCTTTCCTGGCAAGTACAAGGGCCTGAGTTCAATCCCCAGTTCTGCCAAAAAAAAAAAACAAATGTCCTCTAAGTTTTGGGGCCGGGGAGATGGCTCAGTGGAATAAGCACTTCCCTGGCAAGCACAAGGGCCTGAGTTCAATCCCGGGTTCTG
>PVKA01029600.1:0-28110 GCA_004027165.1 Ctenomys sociabilis
ACATTAAATACTATATAATGCAGATTACTCTCTCTGCATATCCTCTCTGCATATGGCAGAGGTAAATGTAGGCCCCACACCTAGCTCAGCTCACAGTAGTCACCTACTTCCCACAATTCTCAGTCCTCAAGCCACTCCCTCACTGAATAAAAACCGGGTGAGGCCCTGGGTCGCCCTCTTGGTTCCGGAAAGCCATCTTTGTGGCTGGACCTAGAGCCCCTTGACTCCCCGATGATTAAAAATATAATTTAGTGTCCTCATTTTCGCCGTGGGCTGCATGGAAAGTGGTAGATTGGAATCAACTTGATGGGATTCCAATAATGTAACTTTGGGATTACAAATATTGGTTTCTTGGACTAAGACAAGGACCAGGAAGTGTCTCCTACACAAAGTAAAGAAATTACATCTGCGAGCGAAATGACGTTTGATGCAAGAAACCCAGACACTTCAATCCGTGGTGTGCACACATGGAGGTAAACAGTTGGGCAAACTCAGAGAAGGGAAAGGATGAGTCCAGATGTAGAAGAGCCCACCCTCCACTCCCACCCACCACCCTCCCACTTGTTTGTTAGTTGCCCAGTTAACAGTTCCTGTTCCAGTTCCTGCTACTTCTGTCTCTTAGAACCGCCAGTCACTGTGATGCATAGCTGGTCACTGCCATGGGTGCTGTAAGAACCAATCAAAGGCAGCCAAGTACTCTGCCCCTGTACTGTCCCTTTCAACTCCATAGAAACCTCCCTCCCTTGGCCTTTGGGGCCTGATGTTTTGGGAATGATCCCGAGCAGTGCCCCTGGATGTAAAAATAAATCTCCCTCCAGATCGTGGGTGTTTTTTCAGCATTTCTACTTGCCGTTGACCCGAAACAGTATCTTGGTTTCCAGGATAATAAAGTACATTCTGAAGGGAACAGTGAGGCTGCTCTCTGGCAAGCCCAAGGGCCTGAGTTCAATCCCTGGTTCCACCAAAAAGAAAAAAAAAAAAAAAAAAGAGCACAGTAGCAGATCTCCTGAGAACCCATTTCGCAGTCCAAGCCTCAGCACAGCCCACACAATTATTTTGTGTCATCATTTGCTTATTTTTATTTTTTTGAGACAGGATCTCACGCTAAAACACAGGCTGGCCTTGAACTGGTGACATCATCCTTCCTTAGCTTCCTGAGTGCTAGGGTTACAGCTGTGAGCCAGAAGGCCCAGCTTCACAAAATGGGAACGAAACTAAACTGCTGCGGCTTGGACACACACTGCCCATTCCCTGCAGTTGTACTGAAAGTAAGCGGCCCAAGGCAACGCTCGTCGGAAAGCTGCAGCAGGAGGGCTCACATGTCCTCGCCTTTCTCTCATCGGGGCTTGGCTCTTCTCTTCTCTCTGCTCCCCTCGCGGTCTCCCATCAAACCTGAAGATCCCCTAACATGGGGATGCGGGTGAGGCGGAGTTTGCCTGTAGGCTCAGCTTCTCGCCAGCAGGTGGCAGGGGGCGACTGGCAAATGCAGGCAAAGCCCTTCCCTTCTGGGCTATGTCGGACGGTCTCTGGCAGGAAGAAATCGCTACGGCCGCCACGTGGCCAGTTTGCTCTCCTGAGCAGATTACTCTGTAAAACACCATGCTTCTTTTTCCTAGAGTTCCCTAAACAACAATTTGAGGGGCAGACAAGAGTGGGTGGGGTCTGCCGGTTGCCTTTTCTGTTTCTCTGTCTTTCTAGCTCCCACAAAATTTGGCTTGTGGTGTCTCCTACCTCTTGTTGAAATCAGTACAGTACCATGAGTGCTGTAGATGAAACGTGTTTTTTGGTCAGGTGTGGTGGTGCACCCCTATAATCCCAGCAGTCTGGGAGGTTGAGGCAGGAGGATGCCAAGCTGGGGCCCAGCTGTGGCAATTTAGTGAGATCCTATCTCAAGAAGTAAAAAAAAGGTCTAGGGATGTAGCTTAGTGGGAAGGCACCAGATTTGACCTCAGAGCCTGGTGTGGGAAGGGGCTCTTCTAGGACAGTCTGTGCGGATGTGCGGTGTATCTGAGCCTTCATCTTTTGGCATGTTGGTGTCCCAGGGGTTCCAGTAGGTGTGGGCCTTGCAGTGAGCTGTAAAAGCCCATAGTGTCCTGATTCTCCAGGGATACAATGCAGTGATAGCACCCGAGGTGCAAACGCGCAGCCGTCCCTGGACAGTATTAGGAGTAGAGGAGAGAGCATTGAAACTCAAAAGGGGAGGACTCTGGGAGGATGGGTTTGGACCAAGGGCCTGTAGCTGGACGTCAGCCTGGAATGCCCCCAAGCCCCACCCCACCCCAGGCTTCAATCTGATCAGAAGAGACTTCTTTCATCCCAAGGAATTTTGAATGTCATCCTCTTTTGGAATGGCTGAGGGTCCCTGCCAGGACACATGGAGTCCCTGTTCAGAGGAAGGTACTTCACCTGCTGGAGGTGCCACCTCTGGCCAGCTGACAGGCTGCTTCCCCCTGTAACAAATACCCTCAGCCGCTTTCACAGACATCATTGCCTACCTTAGCTGTAAGGAAGACAGCAATATAACTGGGACCACTGTGTGGTTGTTTGCGGAGTTAGGGATTGAACCCAGGGTTTTCAGTTGAGCTACAGCCCCAGCCCCTTCTTATTTTTTATCTTGAGGCAGGTCCTGACTCAGTTACCCAGGTGGGAATCCAATGTGTGATCCTCCTCCATCAGCATGTCAAAGTGCCACAATTACAGGCACACGCCACTGCAGCTGGCAGCATGCTTTCTTTTTATTTATTTATTGGTGGAACCGGGGATTGAACTCAGGCCCTTGCACTTGTCAGGCAAACACTTATTCTACTGGGTCTTCTCCCTGGCCCCATGCTTTCCCTTTAATCAAAGGGTTCTTCCTTAGGTTTTACTGAAGGTCTTCGACTTCTTGTCCTGCTCTCCCAGTGTCCCACTTCCAGGCTGGGAGGTAAACAGGAACCGTAGGTGATGCTTCTTTTTATTTATTAATTAAAAAAAATTTTTAAGAGTATACAAAAACTAGTAAATAAAAGAAAAAAATAGCAAAGTATACAAAATTTCATTGAACTAAATGATAGGAATTCAACAACGGTTGTTATATTGCATACTGTTGTCTTCAGATTAGCTGTTCATATTGCCAAGCTTGTCAGATTGGTCAACAGATTATAAAAGATTAAGAAGGAGAAAAAAATTTAAGTATTAACTGCTCCTTTCAATAGAACATCAGAAATCAGCAGTAGAGCTATCCAAGCTATCCTATGTATATCCATATTTTTTTCTTTATTTCTCTCTTTTCTTTTTCTCTTTTCTTTCTTCCTTTCTTTTCTCCTTTCCCTCACCCTAGTTGTTCCTTCGCTGGGAACAGTTTCTTTGGCTTTCACGGTGTCCACTGTACCTTTCATATCCTATTTACTCTCTCAGGTTCTTACACAAAGGAGACGGCCTACGGCCTACGGCCATACCACCCTGAATGCGCCCGATCTTGTCTGATCTCTGAAGCTAAGTAGGGTCAGGCCTGCTTAGTACTTGGATGGGAGACTAAGGAGACAATACGATGCTTACATGTGTGAGTCTAGTTGCATCCATTTACCTATAAAATCTGGAGTTTGCCTTTTTATAGCTGAGTAATACTCCATTGTAGAAAAGTATCACGTCGTCTTAGCCATTCCTCAGTTGGTGGTGATGCTTCTCACTAGGGAGAAAGTATCTGAGAAGGCAGCAGCACGTTCAGGCCTGGGCAGGAATTCACCAAGAACCTGGAACTCTGGAGGCAGCCACAGTGCAGCCTCAGACTGGCTTTTGGGCAACCTAGAAAACCAGGTTTCAAAACACAGGCTGTGTCAGCAGCAGAATGCTCTGGAATGGGTGAGGGGAGTTCAAATGAGCTCAAGGAATACAAACTAAGCTGTGTCTTTGGCACACAACAGTCTGGAACAGGGAGGCAGTGGGTGGTGCTCCGAAAGCAGAGAGAGGCTGGGGCAGGTACTCAGTGCAGCAGCTAGCTGGCAGCCAGGCTGGACGCCTCTACCGTGTGGCTGACACTGACCACACTGTGAGACCCAGGGGACAGTGGCAGCTTACTGCAGTGAGCCCACAGTGAGGGGTTAATAATCCACAGAGACCCCTACAGAGAGAAAGGGATCAATCCGCATCCACAGGTGGGTCCAGAATGGGTGGCAGGGCCAGGGACATTAGCCAACACCTGGCTAATTATGCAAAATAAACCAACCCACCCTGGTTAATTGTAGGGTTCACCTAGGCAAAACAGTGGCGCAGACACTGACTCAGGCCTCCGCTGCAGGCCCCAGGCCCACCTCCCAAGACTCTTCTGAAAAGTCCATCCCCTCACAGGAGAGTGTTTCAGCCATGGGTCTCTGCACTGAGGTGATTTGCTTTTCAGCAACTATTCAATTTTTCAAAGTTATGCAAGATTAGAATGAGGAAAGTGGTGCTGTTTGTAAAAGCCCAGGATAAATTCTAAGAGCTATTATACTGTGTGGTTCACCCCTTTTAAAAAGGGGATATTAATCCCCCCAGCTCTTTCTGTGAGAACAGTGACACACCGAGTCAGGCAGAAGTGCACAGACGTCAAGGCCATTCATTACCCACGAAGGCAGAATTCCTTTGCTGAAGAGAAAGTGCCGGCAGTTTCTTTAGCCTCATTCCCAGAGAAAACAAAGCCAGGGCTGTGAGAATGGAGATAATTGTCAGGCAGATAAAAATATCCCTGGGTATTATTTTGCCCAACCTTCCTGGGTATGACGCCCCCTTCTGATGTCAAATGTGCCCAGGCATCTCCTCAAATTGTGGCTCTACTTCATTATCCACTGGGAGAGAAGGAATTCATATTGATAAATATTTGTTACAGTGTCTAAATACCATTCAAAAATAGTAACACATGAGTGAGTGAAATACAGCTTTCATCTCAGTAAGCCCAGAAGGGAAAAAAAGCTAAGAAATCTAGTTTTAAAAACAAATGGGCCTACACAGGGCTTGACCTCACAGTTGTGACATTAGTACCCCCAGAGCACTAACTTGGCTTTGAAACAGTGCCCACATCTGAAGTGCCCCTTCTGGCAGCCTTGCTGAATGACTAAGGGCAGGGAAGAGGAGGGAAGGCAGCAGGAAAGGAGGGAAGAGAAGGTGGTCACCACAACTAGCTCTGAGCTGAAGGGCAGGGAACCCCTTGGGAAGCCAGGCAGCATCACAGGGAGGAGGTGGTCTCTTACCTTAGGGCCTCCGCTCCTCTTTGATTTTAGCACCTCCTGATATACAGCTGTGGACACCACTCCCCAGAACAGACTGAAGGTCACCCCCTGGTCAGATGCAACTGTGGCAGCCGCAGATGGCAGTGAGCCACTCTGTGCCCCCTGCTCAGAACATCTCCAGGGCCTGCAGGCTTGAACAAGGCCAACCCTGTAGGCAGAAAGAGCCGGAGGAGTCCCTCTGCCTTTCTTCCGGGTTCTCCCAGCATGCTGAAACCTAGATTTTTAACTCTATCTAGAAATCTGTCCTCTTCCCTTGGATACCTTAGAAGGATGTGGTAAAGTAAATGTGAATCAGCAGCCTGATCTATCTTCCAAGCCTAGCCAGGGAGCACACCCTAGTTAGGCTGGAGGGAAGCTGCCTGTCACGTTCCCTGACTCCTCAGCCCCCAGGGAGAGGCCCGAGGCTTCTTTGGTGGGCAGGGGTTTCCCTGAATAATCACAGATGGAGTGAGAACCAGAGACCTGATTCTCCAGGGGAAGGCCATGTCATTGGCAACAGTCACAGTAAGTGATGTCACTGTTCCTTTCTTACATTTTCAAAGTTTTCTGTTTTTTTTTAATTTTCAAATATAGTAAGCACACTTACCTTCTGTGTCTGCTGCCTCCGGTACCTGTTGTGCATGTCTGACCTCACGCTGGGCTTCTATTCTTACCCAGAGCTCTGCTCCCCTATTTGCTTTGTGTTATTGAAATTTTATCTGTGGGAATTCTTTGGGGTCTAGGTTCAAGATACATCTAAAGAGAGGATCTGCATTTGTCTCAATGGTTGCTTAGAGTCACATACTGGGATGCAGGGCTTTTTAAAATAATTTCCTGGCGTCTTGCATTTGAGTTGCAGCCCTGCCTGTGGGCCATGCCTTGAGATCTCCAGGAAGAATCTTTTCCCAGCCCTTTCATCGAGCACCAGCATCAAAATAGATGCAGTGTTTGAGACCCCTCTTCGGCAAGCTAGGTTAACTGCACATTCCTCTTTACTTTGCCCTTGGGAATCCCAGTTTTTATGGGAAAGGGCCTTATTAGTCTCCTGATCTCAAATGAAGCTGAGGATTTATCTTCCATTTCTTAGACCCTACAGAGTAGTTGGAGTAAAATCAGGATGCTGTTTGACAGAGTTCCCAGGAGCTTGTTCATTTTCCAGAGGTGTCTCCTTAGCTTTATTTAACTTTATGGTGGCAGGGTTGAGACAGGGCTTTGCTATGTAGTTTAGGCTGAACTTGAACTCACTATATACCATAGGCTGGCCTCACACACACAGATATCCTCTTGCCTCAGCTTCCTGAATGCTGGGATTACAGGTGCGCACCACCACACATGGCATCCTTAGCTTCAGTTTTGGTCTCTGGAGCTTTCTTCCCAGCAATGATTCATTTGCTAAAATTAAAAAAAAAATTCTTATCTAGGTTAGTTTTCTATTGGGTCTTTTATGTTTCTTTTTCTTTTGTTAAAAGTAAATCTAGGGGCCAGGGAGATGGCCCCTCAGTAGAATAAGTGCTTCCCTGGCAAGTGCAAGGGCCTGAGTTCAATACCTGGTTCTGAAAAAAAAAAAAAAAAAAAAAAAAGTCTGGTCCAGAGGTATTCTCTACATGAATTTGAAGTACTTTAAAAACAAGGTTAGGCCATGATCACTTGCTAAGTGGTGATGACTAACGAGTTTCTCAAATGCTTCTGTGTCCCTCACTTTTTGTTCAGAAGGAACCTTCCTCCTGAGAAGGTTGGTCAGCAGTCACGTTCTGTGGTGTGGCTGCAGCCTCAGTGTCCATCCCAGCAGCAAGGGGTGCGCACGGCTGGCTGGTAACTTAGGGTGTGCCAACTGCAACACCCGAGCAGAAGCATATGTAAGGGTGCAGCATCAGCGCCCAGGGACTGGCAAGAGGCAAGGCCAGGGGAGAGGGCTGGCGCCCCGGAGGGAACGGGGCGCACACGCCCGCTAGCTGTTGCCAGAGAGCGTGCTTTGGCATCAGTATTACAAGCTCTTTCAATTTTTCAAGAACTGTAAGTCTGGATTTTAGGTGAGATGTGGGTAATAAACTTAAAATCTTTACAAGCACTGTGAATGAAAGACAGCCAGGAGCTTTGGACAAGTGGCAGGGCATTGGGGTCATGCGTGCACGGTCAGCTCCAGCTCCTTTCTCAAGGCCAGAAGATTTACACAAAGCTGCTTTTCTCTAGGTTCCTGGTTGGGGAGGCAGAGGGTGAGGGAGGCTAAGCTCTGGGCTTGCTGTTCCGTGTGTGACTCCACACAAACTCCAGTACAAGGAAACGGAGCCTGCGGGGGGCCGCTTGTGTCCAGATAAACTGAGATGCTTTGTGTCCGGATCTGCCTCTAAGGGGTGTGATCCGTTCATGGCTCTGTCCTCTTTCTTAGCAGGAAACAGAGCTGAGGGCAGACGCTGCTGTGTGCAGCAGAGAGCCTACTGCAGAGTAGCCACCTCCCCTGCCTTCCATTGCGGCACATGTTTTTAAAAATGTCAGACCCTACTTTAAGAAATTCTAATTCATTTGGTTTAAGGTAGAGCCTGGAGCTGAGCACAGTGGCAGACAGCTGTAATCACAGCACTGGGAGGCTGAGGCAGGAGGACTGCAAGTTGGAGCTTGACCACATGCAATTCAGTGACTTAGTGAGACAGTTTCATTTTGATAGCAGCGTACTTTGTCAGAGCTAAACGTTGGAAGCAACCCAAATGTCCACCAGTTGAGGAGTGGATAAAAAAGATATGGTATTTTTATACAGCGGAGTATCACTCAGCTATAAAGGAAGACATGGAGGCTTTTATAGGTAAATGGCTGCAACTAGAGACCATACTCAAAAGTGAAATAAACTAGACTTGCGTGTGTAAACATCATATTGTCCGTAGCATAAAAAACTGAAAAAGTAAAAAAGTAAATAAGATCCAAAAAGTACTGTGAAAGGCAAAGAAACTGCTCAAAAAGGAACAAACAACTGGAATCGGGGAAAGGAGAAAAGGAGAAAGGAAGGACAGGGCATGGTGGTGCACTCCTGTAACACCAGAGGACGCTGAAACAGGAGGATTGCTACAAGTCTGAGCTCTGTAGCAAGACCCTGTACCAAGTGCATAAATTGTGTGTGTGTGTGTGTGTGTGTGTGCGTGGGAGAGAGAGAGAGAGAGAGAGAGAGAGAGAGAGAGAGAGAGAGAGAACAAACTGAGGATGCAGCTTAGTGAGAACGCCTTGCGTTCGATCCACAGTACTACAGAAAGACAGAACCAGGGCAGCACTGTTTTGTCTCTGTTTTGTTCTGGCACAGGGTCTTGCTATGTAGTTCAGGCTGGCCTTGAACTCATTATGTATCCCAAGCTGGCTTTGAACTCATGGTGATCCTCTTCCCTCAGCCTCCCGAGTGCTGGACTTATAGGCATGTGTCACTATGCCCTTCTCAGGGTGTCATTATTTTAAGAAGCTTTGTGGGCTGGGGCTGTAGCTGTGTGGTAGAATGCTTGCCCAGCTCTGAGTACAAGGCTCTCCAGTACCACCAAAACCAGAAACAAAACCTCCCACCTTTTTAGCACAGCACTGTTCTAATCCTAAATGCTTTCAATTCATGATCTCATTTAACCTGATTTAACCAACAATCCCAGAAGGCATTAAACTCTTTAGTAGGTGAGAAGCGAGAACCTTGCCAAGGTCACAGAACTGGTATTAGGGAATCAGCTCAGGGCCTGAACTCTTAATCCCCAAGTCAGTGGGCAGTATTGAACATACCTCATAGGCCTTTGTGAGGCTTAAATGCTTCAAATGAAGTGCCTAGGTCAAGTCCTGAGACGGATTAAGTGACAAGTAAAAGTTATCTGTTATCGCTACCTCACAGTGTCAAAACTGTGACCCCCCTTCCCATTTTTCTACCCTGTTCCATTTGGGGCAAACATTCATATATCCTTGGGTCTCTCACTTGCCTCCTGTTATGGTTTTTGTCTAGTTGTTCCCCCCACCCACCCAAAGCCTCAAGAGGTCAAGGGGCAGGCTTCTAGACTCTGTCAGTAATTCTTGATCCAGTGCTGGGATTATGGGTGCGAGTACTGCTGGGATTATGGGTGCGAGTACTGCTGGGATTATGGGTGTGAGTGCTGCTGGGATTATGGGTGGGAGTGCTACACCGCACCTGGGGCAGAGAGCCTGGATGCGGCCTAAGAGAGACAGACTTGCTCTCTGTAGCCATTGTTGCTGCTCCTCCTCCCATTTTGGTCTTGCTGTTAAGCTGTTTTCTGCTGCCATGAACTGCTGCCCTCTGCCACGTGCCAGTCTTCCTTGGAGCCAGCAGAGCATGGACTGAAACCTTCACTAACTGTGAGCTAAATAAACCTTCCCTCATTTTGGGTGTCTGCTATTTTGTTCCAGCAATGAGGGAAAAGTAACAGAGATACCTGCCCTGAAAATGTACATACTTGCCCTCCACGTGAACCACAGAACAGCCCCTGTTCTGACCTGGGGGAGGCTTTCCACAGCACGTCATGCCTGCTGGCAGCACAGGGAAGGACAGAGGACAGGACTTCAGGTTCCCCTTGAGAGGGCGGTGATGAAACCTGCCTGGAATTATGCCTCGGAGGACAAGCCAAAGCTCACAGTGTACTTTGGTACATGGAGTGCAACACAGAAGTTTTCATGTGACTGCTTTGCTGAGGACAGGGGAGGCAGGGAGGACAGTGAGACATCAGACATAGACTGGCAAGCAGCTGCAGGCCTGCATGTGAGGGACTGTCTTTCTTCTCCAGCCAGGCACATGACTCTTTGATGGACACAGATGCCAATCCTAGGGCACACTGAGAATTTGCTGAGAGGTGGTGCGCTCAGGCTCTGGGCTCGGAAGGGCTGCGCCGAGCGTCCCCCCAGAGGGAGAGGCCTGGCATCACCCAACGGTCCCCACCCTGAGAGGCTTAAATGGCAAACTTACACAGCTTATTTCAGGTCAAGAGTTTAAATTTTTGTCTTTCTAGTGACTGAATTTACAAACTGAAATAGACATTCACTACTTCAAATAGGATATAAAATAGATCAGTAAATAGTAGGGAGGGGCCGGGGAGATGGCTCAGTAGAATAAGTCCTTCCCTGGCAAGCGCAAGGGCCTGAGTTCAATCCCTGATTCTGGAAAAAAAAAAAAAATTCCCCGCTGTTTATATACATTTATATATCAGTGGGGAAATTTTTGACCAAAATTCTAGTTTTAAGGTAATACTGATATTACCCCCCCACACACACATACATATACCACCACCACCACCACCACCACTACCTTTTTGGGTTATTCATGATAGAACTCAAGGCCTTCTAAACTATACATCCATTCCTTTTTCATTTTTATCTTGACAGAGGATCTGGCTAAGTCACCAACTTGCCTGGGCCTCTTACTGACACAGGAGATGGGGTGTGCCGAGGGAAGTGAGTGGGTCCTGTCAAAGACAAGGTTCCAGGGCAACAGGATGACCCCGTATATAGAACTCGCCAGCTCCCTTGAGATATGGCCGGCATAAGAAGGCCCAGCACATCTGGACACAGTGTGTGCTTCTATTTGTGCTCTTAGTACCTTTTTCTCTTTGTTCAGCCCAAGGTCATGCTGAAGAGCTGGTTTCTCCCATAGCTGTTTCACCTGCACCTTTTAAATAAGCTTTTTGGCACCATTACTGGCTTGTCTCCTCCAGTTCTTTGTTCCAGCCAAGAAGAACCGTAAATACTTTTGATTGGTGAGCCTCTTCCAAACAAACTACCTTATGAGTTGCGAGCCAGCCAGGAGTGCGCAGTCCACTGTGGCTGTGGCCGGCCGAGAGCACAGCCCAGGCATCAGAGGCCAAGGCAAGCCCACGAGGGCACAATTTCTTTCTGAAGTGGTGGCAGTTTTTCTTTCTTTTTTTTCCCCATCTCTCTCCTTTTCCTTTCTCTCTTGTCTAGGCCGGGAATGCGGGGACTGTTTTCAAGAATGTGGGGCCTGTTTTTAAGGTCCACAGGGAACTGTTTGCCACTTTTCTGATCTTGGGGGAGGGGGAAGGGAAGGTAGGCTTTTGCTTACCTTTCTAGGCCCTTGCACTCACTCCGTGGGGGGGGGGGGGCTTGCTATCTGTGTGTGTTTGTTGTGGATCTTGGTAAATGAGCCAGGTTTCCGTATATGCTAGTTTTTAGGCAGTTTGCTCTTGGTTTGTGTTTTGGTCGGGTTACCTTGCTGTGTGGCCAGTATCCATGTGTCTTCTTATCACTCTGTGTAACTTTTATGTTAATACACACCACCAGCTACTGCCATATTTGTTTCTATCTCTTCTTTTTTTTTTTTTTTTTTTTTTCTTCTCTTTGTATTTTAGGGAAAGGTGTATAGGGTGTTCAGGATCTCACTACTGGATAGCACTTGTAGTGATCTGCCTGTTTATAGCCTCCTAAGTGCAGAGACTACAGGCTCACACCACCAAGCCCAGTCTCAATTGTCACCTCAGCACACCCTGGGGGCAGAGCAGGCATGGCAGGCTGGGGATTGAACTGGCTGCTCTCTCTAAGCTGGCACTTTAGTCCACTGAACTATCTGGCCAGCTCTCTCATTTGTTTTCTAAGTACAAGTTGGATCATCAAGATGTTCAATGAGGGGTTAGAAAAACTTTACTTGGGAGAGCTCTGCCATCACCTCTCGGGAGTGCAGACAAGGTGAGGCCAACAGGTGGCCCAGCCCCCTTCTTATAAATGAATTAATGGGTCCATGTGTGGAGACAAAGCCCCTGAGGGGGGCCTTCTGTGGTCTGTGGTAAAATGATACCAACATCACACTAGGTTCTTAGATAAAGACATCTATCCAGGTTTTGTAAAGTCGCACAAGCATCTTTGTGGACTTCAGGTCTCGCCCTAACGTGTGGACACTGCCTTAAAGAGCAGAGGTGCGGTTGTCTGCCTTCTTTCTCTAGGTCCCAAGACAAGCATTTGGGAAATCCATGCGGATTTGGCTGACTTAACCACTCGGCCATATCCTTGATGAATGGGACAGGTTTGACCATGACAATTTAAAACAAGAACAACTGATCTATTATACAGGTTGGGTTCCCTATGAACTGGGAGGTGGCAAAAGATGGGTATAGATGGCACTTTTTTTTTTTTTTTTTGGTATTGGGGATCAAACTTGTGCTGTCCAGGCAGGCATTCAACTGCTGAGCTATATCTCTGGCCCCCCAGATGGCATTCTAGACTATGAGACTATTGCCCAGTTAGAGTTTCTGCTTGAAACCTGAAAGGTGGAGTGTAATGTCTTATGTTCAGGCTTTTGTAAAACGTAAAGTTCAAGAGCTATGGTACTTAGTACATGCTTTGAGGACGACAAAGATATCCTGGATGACCCTGTACTAAGACCTGCATTTGTCTCTCTGGGGGATCTTGGTCTTGCTGACTATTTAGGGTGGATAACCACACTGGGAGGTTACCGGAACATCACCCTTATAATCCTCAGACCAACAGATCAGCTGTATCCCCTCCAACTAGCCAGAAGACTCTCCCATGAGAACCTAGTGCTCCCGAGGAGCCCAACACTCCTCAGCTCTCTAGGCAGCTTCCTCAGGAAGCCCTAAGTCCCACAGGCTACACACAGACAACTTTTAAGCCCTTCAAGTCAAACCCAAAGTGGTGCTTCCTAGTGCTCTGGTTCACAACTTATTGTGCCTATACAGAAGTTCCAGGAATGAAGGAAATACTCAAATGCATGTTCCTTTTTCAGTTACAGATGTCCAACTGTGTAGAGAACCATTAGACCCACTGCCACAGGACTCTGGTAAGTTTGCAACTGGGCTTCAAACTTTGGACCTTGCTTTGACTTTCACAGTAAGATAAATGGCAAGATGTCCAACATCTTTGCAACATGCCTCACCTATAACCCAGATGAAAGACAAGCAATATTACAAAAAAGCTATAAACTACACAGATGAACAGTATGCCTCAAAAAGAGAAGGAAACCACCCTGGAGAAGCTATTCTCCAACAGAGCCAAACTGGTACTATAGTACTCGGCATGGATTAAATGGTGTCTAGTATGATAACTGCTCGTATGGAGATGAAAAGTACATTAAAAATCCTATTAAGGGCCTGTAAGACAGCTTAGTGGACTCACTGCTGCTTAAGAAAGTGGGGACCAGGATCCCTGTTACCACATGCCACGTGGGCCCCGCCCCTGGGATGAGATAAATGCACACCTATAATCCCAGTGCTGGGGAGGCTGAAAACAGGAGGATCATTATGAGTCCAAGCTGCATAGTGAGACACTGTACTAAATCCTTTTTTTTTTTTTGGTGGAACCAGGGATTGAACTCAGGTCCTTATGCTTGCCAGGCAAGTGCTTATTCTACTGAGCCATCTCCCTGGCCCCAAAATATGATCTTCATTTTTTTTGGGGGGGAAGGGAAGAGTACTAGGAATTGAACTCAGGACCTTGTGTTTGCCAGGCACATGCTATGCCACTGAGCTCTCTCCCCAACCCACCAAATACACTAAAAAAAAGCCTGTTAAGTAAGATAAAGTGAGTCTGCTTTTACAGAGTGCAGAAACAAACAAACAAACAAACAAAACCCCAGCTTTGTTCTGAACCACTCAGCAGAAGCCTTCTGCAAATATACAAATATAGATCCATCTTCTACGCAGGGAAAAATACTAATGGGACCACATTTTATTAGTCAGTCAGCCCCAGATGTTCAGTGTAACTACGAAAACTTTAGGTAGGATCTCAGCACCAACAACCCACTTGCTGGGCATGGCCCTTTTCTGTGGCAACAATCAAGTCCCAGAGGAGAGAAAAAAGAGAAAGGCCAGAAGTATAGCTGATGTGATTAACAGTGCTTTAAACTTATGCAGGTCATCTAAAGAAAAACCCAAGTCTGTAATCCCAGCACTTGGAAGGCTGAGGCAGGAGGATTGTTATGAGTTTGAGACCAGCCTGAGCTACAAAGTGAGCTTAAGGCCAGCCTGAACTGCATAGTAAGAGCCTGTCTCAAAAAGACAAAAAAAAAAAAAAAAAAAAGAAAAACCCAGGGACAACCAAGGAGAATGTTTTTGTTTTAAGTGTAAGAGCTCTGGACATGGCACAAGATTGCCCCATGCTTCTGCCTGGCCCTATTCTCAATGCAAGGCAGGTAATGCGCCCAACTCTCAGCACTGGAGGCCTGACTATCCACATTCCTAGATAGGGCCTCGGCCAGCCAAAACCCTCATCTCTGCTCTGATGACTGAAGAGGTCAAGGGGAACCTGCAGTGGCCCTGTCCATGGACAGCCCTATCTCTTCTGAGGAACCCTGGGTAATCATGGATGTCAAGAGTGAGCCAGTTCTACTGCATACAGATGCAAGGGCAGTGATTCTGTTCTGATTTCTTTCTCTGGAAGACTCTCCTTTAAGTCTATAGCCCATAGTTGGTGTTGAAGGAACCTCTCTTTGGATGGACCATTTTGAAGGTCAAATGTTTAACCCTGAGTTTTTGTTTTCAGTATCAGGAAATGAACTCAGGATCTTGTGCTTACCAAGCAGGTACTTGTGCAGCTGAGCTACATGCCCAGTCCAGTGAGTTTTTAATTGTTCTACAGTATCCTATTCCCTTGCTAGGGTGAGATTTATTAACAAAATTGGGGGAAATTTTTAAATTCTGGCTAAGGCAAAAATAGACTTTTGTTGCTGGGACTATAGTAGGTCTCCCTGGCTGAAACAACCAAGAGGTAAATTCTGCTGTATGTCACAAAGAAATTCTGGGAGGGCCAGTTGAGCTATGCCAGTATTATAAGACTAAAAGATCCCAGCTAATTACCTCACCAAAAGCAATATCCAATCAAGGAAGGCCTCCAGCCTCTCATAGATAAGTTTTCAAATATAGCCTTTGGAAATCTTGTAATACTCCCATTCTCCCTGAAATAAAGCCTTCAGGAGAATACAGGATGGTACAAGACCTCCACCTCATTAACAAGACTGTCATCCTGATTCATCCTCTAGCGGCAGATCCTGTACAATTCTCTCTCAAATTTCAGTTCATATTAATTGGTTCTCAGTCTTAGATTTAAAACATGCATTCTTCTCCATCCCCTTACATCAAGACTTTCCTTTCCTTTTTGCCTTTGATTGGCAAAATTCCACTTAAGAAGAAAAACAGCAATATACTTGGACAGTTCTCTTACAGGGGTTTAGAGACAGACGTTACATTTTTGTTCAGGCACTTGAAAAAGACTTGAATCTAAGGCTAGACAAGGAACCATTCTGCAGTGTGTAGATGACATTCTAGTTTTCACCAACTCAGAAATTATCTAACTACAACACTGTTTAGACTCTCAACTTTCTGGTTAAGAAGGGATATAAAGTCTTTTCCAAAAAAAAGACTGGGATATCTCTCTAAAAAGTTCAATACTTGGGATACATTCTTATATCTGGGAAGACATCTATCTAGGGATGAAGTTCAAGCTATCTTTGATCTTGGGCCTCCTGCCACCAAACAACTTCATTTCCATTTGGGAATGGCAGGCTATTTTGCAAGATCTGGCTACCTAATTTTGGACTAATGTGAGGCAATAAAAGGCCCTGAGTCTGTGCCCCTAGTTAGGACAAAAGTGACTGACAGTGCCTTCAGGGAAATAAAGCATGCCCTTACTCAGGCTCCAGCCCTCAGAATACCTGACTTGGAAAAGCCTTTCTCTACAGTATCAGAAAAGGGAGGTCTTGCTTTGGGGTCTTGATCCAAAGGCTACAAAAACCTTGCCCAGTGGCATGCTTCAGATGGGGTTGCAGCTGGATGGCCACCCTGCCTGACAGCAACAGCAGCTATAGTTGTACAAACAGAAGCAGGTAAAAGTTAATTTTGAGGCAGAGAGCAGGAAGGTCTCACTGGGTCAAAGTGCTTCTGGAGACAAAAGGCTCCTTCTTGTTAACAGGAGAATGGTTTACCAAGTATCAGGCTATGTTCTTAGATACCACTGAGGTTATTATAAAAATCAGCACTATTAACCTTGCTTCATTGGTGCCTACAAGCCCAAAAGTTAGCCACTCTTGTGAACAAGTAATCTCCAAGATCTAGGCAAGCAGTCAGGACATTGATGATCTGCCTCTCTAACATCCTAAGGAGGTATGGTTCATGGATGGAAGCAGCTCTGACTGAGAAGGACCTCAGAAGGCAGTTTATTTAGTTGTCAGCTCTCAACAGGTCATTGAACCTAAACCTCTTCCCAAAGGCAGAGCTGGTAGCTCTTCCTTGGGCATTGATACTAAGAGAAGACAAAGGGTTAAACATCTACACAGACTCTAGATATGCCATTCTTGGGCAATATGCCCATGCAGCAATCTGGAAGGGGCTTACTGAAAAACATTCATCTATAAAACACAGGCAGAGCCGGGCGTGGTGGCGCAGGCCTGTAATCCCAACACTTGGGAGGCTGAGGCAGGAGGATTGTTGTGAGTTCGAGACCAGCCTGAGCTACAAAGTGAGCTTAAGGCCATCCTGAGCTGCATAGTGAGACCCTGCCTCAAAAAGACAAAAAAAAATAAAAAAATAAAAAAAAAACACAGGCAGGAACTACAACTCCTACAGGCAGTCCATCTTCCCAGACAGGTTACAATCATGCACTGTAAAGGATACTGGAGAGACATGTTTGAAATCTCCTTGGGAAGTTAAAAGGCTGATAGGGAGGCAAAAAGGACAGCCACACGGCCCCTTAAGGCTCCAGCTTTATTCCCAATTCCTGAGGAACCATTAAAACCTGTCTACACCCCAGGAGGATAAATGGGCCTGAAGACAAAGAAGAATCAAAAAGTGACCCTGATGGTATTTAGGAAACAAACTGGCCCTTCTCCAAAGGATACAGTGGAAGGCTATAAAAACACTGTGATTCTTTCCATAGGGGAAGAGATGCAAATTGGACATGGTCACTTGAGTTTTCACAGGATTAGGACTAGCAACAACCACTGAACAGGTCTGGGAAGCTTGCCCACTCTATGTCTACAACTCAGGCAGGCTCCTTTGTTAGAAGCTGTGCAGAAGACAGGGACATAACCTGGAAAGAACTGGCAATTGGACTCTACCCCTATGATACCATGCAGAGGATTTAAACAGATGTTGGTCCTAATTGACATCTTTATAGGCTGGATTGGAGCCTTTCCTACCTGTTCAGAAAAGACAATGAAACAGAGTTGGACCACCCTAGTCTCTCCAGAGTGACAATGGACCTTCTTTTGCCTCTCAAGTAACTCAGAGACCGGCAAAGGCTTTAAAAATAAAGTACCACCTTCATTCTACTTTGTGGCTTCACTCTTTTGGAAAGGTTGAGAGCACCAATCAAGACCCTAAAGTGAGCTCTGGCAAAACTTGGCAAAAAGAAATCTGAGTCCTGACTCTAGTTGCCACCAATAGCACTCATGGGGGTTCATAACATGCCCCAAACTGGGCTGTTTCGAGACTTATGATATTTCATCAATTTGGGTCAAGTACAACAGGTCATCCAAATGGATAGGAACAGAGTCCTACCAGCTCCTGGCTCCAGGGGACCGACCACCTACCTACTATCTGTCCTAAAGACCAAATGCTTTTAAAAATTTGGAGAGGAAACACCAGCAGACCAGATAAGGCCAAAAATGGAAATTTCCCATTTCACAGATCTTTGCTGTATTCACTGCAATGAAAACGCCAGACACAGCTAATTGGATTCATCTTTCTAGATTAAAGCTACACCCACCTGAATGGTCAAGATCACCCAAAAAGAAAAAGCTACTCTTGTGAGCCTCTGGAAGATCTGAAATTTCTCTTCAAAAAGCAAAGCTCTAGTACTATTACAGATGAGTAAACAAGGCCAAAGTATCAAGAGTTTAAGGCCAAAGCTCTCACTCTTGATACTTTGGCTGACATACTTCTGTAACATAATTATTCTCTACAGAAGGCATGGAAATCTGACCTGCTCCTCACATTTGGACTAATAGTAAAGTTTCTTTTCTCCCCTCTATCAGGCAGCTCAAGGATCATTAACTCTTTTCTCATTATTTTCTAATAGGTTTTTCTTCTTTCAAGCCATCCATAAGCCTTAACACCCTGAGGTACATAATCAGGGTCCACACCCGCTTCTAGCTAGAGGAAGCTATAGAAGACAGGGACCTTCACTCCTTCAGCACTGAATATTTATATAAATGTCATAAATGATACAGAAGGTAGGAGTGGCAAAGTTGAATGGGAAAATGAGCGGGACCTGCCAATCACAAGATTCCAGGGCGAAGTGATGACCCCGGAAGCAGAACCTCTCTGGAGCCCCCAGGAGATAAGGATAGCATAAGGGGCCACCGATTAGGTAGCCTGCACCACATCTGGATGCGGCATGTACTTTCGTTTTTGTTTTTACCCTCCTTTTCTCTTCGTTGGGCCCAAATTCATTGCAAAGCTGGTCTCTTCCATAGCCGTCTACCCCATGCTGTTCATATAAGCTTTTTGGCGTCATTTATTATCTTGTGTTATCCAATTGATTGTTCAAGGCAAGAAGAACCTTGCAATACTTCTGATTGGTGAGCTATTTCTAAAGAAAAGACCCTGTAATACTACCTCAGCCTCTCGGAGTGCCATTTTTTTTTTTTTTTCTCAACCAATAACCTGAAATTCCTAAACAGTGGGAAGGGAAAACAAAAGGTGCTGGGAAGAAATGCAGAAAGACCAAGGTAGCCTACAAGGGGAAGGCAAACTCAAAGGAAAATGTGTACTGTTGATATTCTTACTGGTCAATTTCTTGCATGAGACACCCATTTTCAATGCTAGTCACTTAAGTGTTTTGATCCCCAACTCACTTGACTCTTACCCAACACCGTATTTCGTTCAAACTCTTGAAATATTTATGCCCCACAAAGACAGTGCACGGTCAGTGGAATGGCCTCACCCTGGGTCTGTCCCTCTTCCTCACCGCGGGGGTCATAGGGCTGTCTGGCGAATCCAACTGAATATTTTGAACTTCCATTTTTTGGGCTGCCCTAGGGCAACGCATTCTGTAAATGAACACTCAATATGTTTATAGTTAAAATCTAATGGCTGAGAGCTTAGCCAGTATAAACACATTCTTTCTACTTCTGCAGGTCTGCATTCTGATAAAGAATTGCTTAGGTTTATAGAACAGAATGAGTTTCTTTTATAAGTGTTTTGTAAGTATTTAAAATCACCAAGTGAAAATTCTTTGGATTTTATCCTGTGCATGGTGCAGAGCTCAGGTGTTCTAGACTCCTAGAACTTGGGCAAGGCTGAACAGCAGACTCGGGAACACTGATGACCTCGTAGTAACTTATTGCCACCTCACCCCAACCCAGGCCTATAGCACTGGCATCCGAAGCTGAGGGGGTCCTCCATCACCGTTCCACATTGCCAGGCTGTCAACCAAATTCTAAGAGCTTCTCTGGGAGGCTGGCCCACAATGGCTAGAGAGGCTCCAGCGCTGGGCCCCAAGACCCAGAATGCCCTTTCCAAAAACAATCCGAAGTAGCAGAGGAGCACTTGTGCTGGGGTAGAGCTGGTGCGACTCAGGACCGGATGCACTGGGGTCATTCGGAGCAAGGGAGTGAGGGTATGGGCCACACAGGGCTCGAGGAGTCTGCCTCGCGGCTAGTGATCATAGGCGAGATCTGCTTCGGAACCGCTGGCGTGGGGCCTGGCCTAGCGCGGCCTAAGGAACAGCAGGTAGCTTCGTTCCCTGAGCCAGAATTCGGAACGATCCCGGGCTCCCGGGCGCTAGGACTGCGTTTTGCGATCCGCACCGTCGTCTAGGCAGTAAGTTCCGCAGCCAGGCAGGCTCTCTGGATCCGGGCGCCGGCAGGACTGGCGGAGCGCAACGGCACAGCCTCGCCGCAGCCCCTGCAGAGGCCGTGCGTCCACCCCGCCGCGTCCCCCAGCCAACGCGGGCGGCCCAACGCGCCCGCCACTCGGCGGCGCAGCCAGCCCCACATTCCATTTAAAAATAACACCCACGTGCGCTGGTAAACAAGCGCGCGCGCCGCCGGGGACGCGCGTCCCGGGCGAGCCGGCGGCGCGCGCACGCCCTCCTCCCGCACGTGTCGGCCGGCTCCTCCCGCGCGGCTCTAGCGCAGCCCAGGCCCCGCCCCCAGCCGGCCGCGCCCCGCCCCCGGGCTCCCGGGCCCTAGCGCCCGCGCGGCCCCAGCGCGCCCCTCCGTAAGTTTCCTCTGCCGACGCCCGATCACCCAGGAGGTCCGTCCGGCCAACTTGGGGGCGCACGTTCCTTCCCGCTCCCTGCCCTCTCTGGTCCGCCTTTCAAGCCTCCCGCCGTCAGCGCTCGGACTGCCTTCGCGTGCGCTCCCTCGCCCTTCCAGTCCTCTTTCCCCTCCTTCCTTCGGTTTTACTCGATTGTTTATTATTTGCTGGGGGGCGGGCGCGGGGGGGGGTCTGGGGCCTGCGGACCGAGGCCCGGGCCAGTCAGCGCGCGGCGTGGCTTGACGAGTAAGCGGCGCAGCGAATGGCGACGCGGCGCAGAGCTCCGGGGTCACGCGCGCGTGGAGACGATGACATCATCTGTTTGTACGCGTCGAACTAGCTTGCTGCAGGGGCGGGGCCGTGCGTCACTTGAGTGACGGGCCCTGCGCAAAGCCCGGAGTCCGGAGCCGGCAGGGTGGGCGGACTCCCGCGTAGTGCCTCCCGGGCTGGAGCCTTTTGTGTATCCGGCTGCTGCGAGGCTCACTTCTAGACCTGACATATCTCCACTGACTTACAAGGAGTTTGTAAAAGAAAAAAAAAAAAAAAAAAAAAAAAAGATTTTAATCGAGTACATAGGCTTTGGATGTGGAAGTCGCGTTTGGTGCACTCTCAAGATACAAATGAACGATACGGGTCACGGATAGTAGGATAAGGACTTGGGAAAATGCTCCCGTTCCTGTTCTAAACGGAAGAGGGCCCGTTTCTTCTCTAAGACGCCAGAAATGCAGTTAGCTGTTTTGCTGTTGTTTACAAATCAAATTGTTTTACACTTTCAGTTCGGAATCTACTCTTAACGTTTGGGGTGGGAGAATAATTTGCTTTCTTCGAAGGCACTTTTTCCCAGTTTGCTATCAAACACGAAAAGCGAAACACGTCCAAGGTAAAGGGCTCAGTGCACACCTTTTAAAGGTGCCCGATCAAATCTGAGGTCATCGGCTTATCAAAGTCGCGCAGGCACCAACCTCTTCGCTAGCCAGTATTTCCACGCCGAGGCAACCTTTGCCATCTGCGGTCAGCATCTTATCTCGGGTGTTACCTGGTGTCAGGTTCTAATAGGGAATCAGATCCCGAGGCGGGCGGCCGGCCGCGCAGGCCGGGGACCCCTGGTGCCAGGAACCTGGCCCGAATCTCGAAGGCCACGCGTCTACGCTCCGGCGCGTTCGGGGTCAGTGCTCACTCCCCCAGCCCCGATCTCGCCGGCCAGCGTCGAGCTTTGTTGTCCTCGAGGCTCCCTCGAGGCGGGGGAGGAGGAGCCAGACGAGTGCCGGCGCGCGCCCCGACCCCGCGCCTGCAGCCCCGCGGAGCCGGCCGCGCAGGCGCGCCCGAGCACACACGCGCACTCACACACGCACACACGGCGGCGGCACCCTCGGCCCCCGCCCCAGCCCTCCCCCTGGGCGGGGACCCGCCCGCTCGCCGTCAGCTTAGGTTGAGGCTCCCTGCGTGTCTATAACTTTGTGCTTCTGCCGCGGCCGCCCTGCTCGTGGAAGGGAGGCGGAGGAATGTGGAAGGTGACGGCGCGCAGGCTGACAGGCGGTTTCTCGGGCGGGCTGCGGCGGCGGTCCGAGCGCCGCTCCTTTGCCGGGGTCGCGCGCCTTCCCCTCGCCCTGCCCGGGGCCCGCGCGGGATTGTGCGTCCTCCCACCTCGTCCCTGAAGGGAAAGAACCGAGGTAGGCGCCGGAGCTGTGCAGCGGGCGGCCGCCTTCGCGGTGACTCCGGATCTGCTTCCGAGCTGGGCCAGGCGCTTCCCTTTTCCCTCCCCGTGACTCGGTGTGCGCGCCCCGTTCCCTCCCGCTAGTGTTTTTAAAGGACTTGAGGGAAGGGGGAAACTGTCAAGATGGCAGCAGCGGGAGCAAGGAGGTGATGAACGTGCTGTCCGGGTTTTCTGGCAGCCCGAGAGACTTGGCGCCCGCCGACCTGTTGGAAGATTTATGTTCCGACTTGTTCCCACCCCGCCCCCCCCCGTTCCTGGCTGGGAAGGGGACAGAGGGTGCCGCGTCCGCGCGAAAATAAACACACAAGTCCCCGAAGTGGTCGTTCCTGCAGGGCTCGACCCTTTGCCAGCACCCACTGGGCTGCCTGCCCCTTCTTTCCTTCTCTTTTCCTGGAAGTGGTGGGGGCCGGTCTGCGCCCAGGCCCGGCCAGCGGGCGGAGAGGGGAGAAAGGGGTGCTCGCGTCTTCCCAGGGCTCGGGCCACTCCGCTGAGGATCGCGGGGGCGGCTGGGCCGGGGAGGGGGAGAGGAGCGGAGACGCCACAGACTTTGGCGGCCGCGCCGTGTTAGGCACTTGCGCGGGCTGGAGCGAAACATAAACAAACGCACGCCCGATCGGGTTCCGACCGAGGCTGGGCTACCCGAGCGCCGCCTCAGCCCACTTTAAAGGCGCGGCCTGCCCCTCCCCTCTCGTCCCCTCCCCTCTCGTCCCCTCCCCCGCCCCTCCCCCTGCCCGGGAGAGACCTGCGGCTCCGGCGGTGGCGGGGGAGGGGGCTGCCCCGTGCGAGGCAGTCCATTCGCTCGCGTCTCCCCCGCGGCCCGGCCAGGGGGCGGTGTCTGCTGCGCCAGGTTCTTGGGACGCACGTCCCCAGGTCTGTTCCTGGCAGCTGGGCGCGGTGAGGTTGCGAAGCGGCGGCGGCGGTGGTGGCGGTGGCGGCGGCGGGCGAGGGCTCGCCTAGCGCTGGGCTCCAGCCTGGGATAACCAACTCTCCTCCTCTTTCCTCTCGCGCTTCTCCAGGCGGCGGCAGCAACAGCAGCGGCGCCCGGGAGCCCGAGCCTTCGCGGCGCCCCTGTCCCTCCCCCGCCGCACCCAGCCCGGGCGCGAGAGGAGAGCGCGAGAGCCCCAGCCGCGGGCGGGCGGCGAAGATGGCAGAGGCAGCGGCTTCCCCGGTCCCGGTCTCTCCTCTCGAAGTGGAGGTGGACCCAGAGTTCGAGCCTCAAAGCCGTCCGCGCTCTTGTACTTGGCCCCTGCAGAGGCCGGAGCTCCAGGCTAGCCCGGCCAAGCCCTCAGGGGAGACAGCCGCCGACTCCATGATCCCCGAGGAGGAGGACGATGAAGACGATGAGGACAGCGGCGGCCGGGCCGGCTCAGCCATGGCGATTGGGGGTGGCGGGAGCTGCACTCTAGGTTCTGCACTGCTCCTGGACGACTCAGCCCGGCTGCTGGCTCCCGGAGGGCAGGACCTCGGGTCTGGGCCAGCACCCACGGTGGGTGTGCTGAGCGGGGGATCGCAGACGCCACTGCAGCCTCAGCAGCCTCTACCGCCGGCGCAGCCGGGGGCAGCTGGGAGCTCGGGGCAGCCGAGGAAATGCTCTTCGCGGCGGAACGCCTGGGGGAACCTGTCCTACGCCGACTTGATCACCCGCGCCATTGAGAGCTCTCCGGACAAACGGCTTACTCTGTCCCAGATCTACGAATGGATGGTGCGCTGTGTGCCCTACTTCAAAGATAAGGGCGACAGCAACAGCTCTGCGGGCTGGAAGGTGCGTACCCTCTCTGGGCTGGCGGCTGGACGTACCAGGCCTCCTGCGCAGCGCGAGACGCGCCCAGAATCCGTCGGACCAAGTGCACAGACGGGCGCTGGGCAGAGGGATGGCAGGGGCGCCTCCCCTGTGAGGCTTTGTTGGGGTGGTGTCTCACTTTGACCGATGTGGGAGGGTAACCTAGGAACAGGCTTGGAGCTGGGAAGGCAGCTTCAGGGTGAGCTTCAGGCCTGATCAGGTGGGGAGGGGGGCACGGGACTGACGAGGGGAGGACACACGCATTGGAGTGCACTTGCTGAATTACTGTGACAGCGGAGATGTGCTAGGTCTTTGGTTAACTTTGGAATAGACTTCGCACTAGTGGGGTGGAGTGAAGGGGCTGCCTGGGGGCTATTTGACACTCTGAGCCGGAGGAGCTGTTGGATGTGTGGCGGTCTGCCGGGCCGCAGGAACGTAGTGCTGGATGAATGACAACCTTTGCATGCTAGCTTTCAGATTGTGGATGTTAACTCCAAACAGCACATCGATCCCAGTAGAAAAAGTAATGATTGCAAACCTTTTCAGCCTGGCTCCTCTTTTTTTTTTTTTTTTTTTATCTTTACTCCTCAGAGATTTTGGTCCAGTAAATGAGCCCATGGTAAACTCGGAAATGTTTTGGGACCAGTTGTTGCTATTCAGTATAGACTGGCAGCACCTGCTGCTCCCTACCAGGCCTGGTCTCTGGCACTGTTGCGGGTAGCAGGCATCAGGGACTGATTGGGCCTGCACTCAACTGAACTCTTAGGTGGAGAGGGAGGTTTGATGACAGGGCTGGGCCTTAATGGCTTCTACCTATGGAAGAACCTGAAGACAGACTCCAAGGTTCCTTTTCAGCCTCTTGGGGCAGCTGACACGTGGTAAGGAGAGAGGTGTGGAAAGGCCTATGATGTAATGACTTCCTGCAGTTGGGCATCGAAAGAGATTAACCCCTTTGCCCCTGCTGGGCAGCTGATAGCCAGCTCCCTCTTCCTGGGCACCTCCTGGCTCCCCCCCCAGATATGTGTGTGCCAGAATCTGGCAGAAGGGCCTCCTGGGAGTCCAGTGTGATTGGAGATCTCTTTTATCACTCGCTCCTATTTGAAGTTTTGTTTTTTTTCTTTTTTTCCTGAAAAAGATAGTTGCTTTCTTCTTCTGTCCCTTCCTTCATCTTCATTGGGAAGCCCTGTGCCTTTTCAGGATCCAGGCTGCCTAGTTTTTTGGCGTAAGAACTCTGTGATCCTATTGGAGAGTGGAACTGAGGCACTGGAGAAGAGCTTGTATATGAAAACACTAGAGTTTAAAGTAGGAAATATTTTAACTTGCTTTTTGGAAACCTTTGCAAACAAAGTGCTTGTCCCTTCCCCCCCAGCTGATATTGGAGAGGTTTTGTTTAAATACTTTAAATGGTGTGCTTTGATGTTAATGCCACAGATCTGTCTCATTTTTACGTGACACAAATGCTGACATTGGGAATCTCATAGTTCTAATTTTACTGGTTTACAGAGGAATGCCAGTTGTGTGAGCTGAGGGCTGTGTACAGAAAGGATGAGAGCTTCCTGTCAAAGAATTACTAATGTGATAGCTTCAAAAAGTAGGTTTCCAAGTGCCTGGAAAGGGTTAATCTCCACCTACAGAATCTGAGAAGATAAACTTGGTGCTCTGAAACGTATTTCAAATTTCTTACACTTGAAATTAAGTCCTGCATATTTGAATGTGGTGTGGGAATCTGTTAAAAATTAATTTTTAGCTTAAAAGTTAACGTACAGAGGGTTTCCACCTTTCTGAGATTTTAAAGTAATTACAAAAGTAATTTAGAACCACAATAACATTTGTTGCTACTGTGTTTGTAGGAAAGGAAAATAAGTTTAGTAAATTTAATTTTTTTAAAACTTTTGTGTAAGAAAGGGGCATTACCAGAAGTAACCATGAAATGAGCTTGGGCTTTTTACTACAGCTGGCAGTATTTGCAGTAGAGATACTGGACCTAGTCATAAGTGGCTTTATATTGTATCTTTTCCTCTCTTCTGGTTTCTTTTTCTGATCTTGCTATCTCATTTCTCTTCAAGTGAACACCTTATGGAATACTGTAAATTGAAATACTATAAATTGAGATTTAATATGGGGCATACATTTTAAGGTTATTGAAAGTATTTTTTATCATTTCTATTTTTGGGTTATCATGTGGCAACTAATCTTTGAAGACAAAAGGCATATCATTTAGTTCCAGTTTTTGTAAGATGACCTTCATCAAAAGGTGCAGCCACGCAGGAACCTCCGAACCTTTGATGATGAAGAGGGCCTTTTGAAACTGTGGCTGGTTTCATATTCTGATTCTGACTAACAGGTCTTCCTTGTGCTTATGGTCTAGTGAGGGTAGGAGAATAGAGAAAAAGGAGAGATCAGGAGCTAATTGTGACTCATTTCCATGCATCCACGCTTAGGAATTGATCCTTGTCATGGTTTGTCATAGCGGAAGCATGCACATGCATGTAAGCCACAGTACTTTCATTCTGAGTTATGCATTTAATTTCTAAAAATGTCTAGTATTCAGGTTAGGCACTTTTAATCATGTATATGTACTGGGCCTATATAGAGGGGTGAGGCCTTACTTTTAAGACATTTTGAGCAGTTGTACTAGTAATCAGAATTACTGTCCTGAGATGTCAGAATGAAAGAATTAGAAAAGGGGCCTTAGTGACCAGAATTTAGACCAGTGGTTCTCATCCCTCATTGCACCTCAGAATCATGTGGGGGCTTTTGAGTAAGATGAGTACTCACAGAATTGAAATTCATTGGGCCTTATGTGGCTTAGCTGTAGTGGTTTGGTTTGGTTCAAAGTTTTTCAGGTGAATATAATCAGAATGAAGTTTGGTGGTTTAGTTTAACCCTCTTACTTTATTGGTGAAGAATCTGTTCTTCAAGAAGGTAATGATCTAAGGGTCAGGGAGATTAGCTTAGCAGCATAATTGCCTGCCTGACAAGCACAAGGTCCTGTGCTTCAATCCCTAGTACAAACAAACAAACAAAAAGTAATAATCTAAGATCACACAGCTGGTTAGCATATAACCAAGCAGTAGTTGCCACTGTAGAAGTCCTCCTTTTTTTTTAAATTAAGTTTATTGGCACATTTTAGATACACATAATGATCACAATTCATTATAGGATGCCAATGCCTTATCCATTAGGCCACTGGGTCTGCTACACAATTCATTATAGGGAATTTGTACCTGTACATGATATAATTTGTTTTGTTTTTATCCCATTGCCTTATCCTCCTTTCCCCTTGGTGCCTACAAAAGCTTTTTTCCCTTTTTTTTCTTTTCTTATCTTTTTTTTTTTTTCTTTTCCCTTCCCTTTCACCAGGTCTTTGTTCTTTATTACACTATGCTCTTTAATTTGAACTTTAAAAAAATTTACTAAGTAATGGATAGTTTTAAGTAAGTAGGGGTTACTCTCTGGGAAAACATGTTGTACCTTGCTCTTATTATCTTCTTGATTATTTCAGCATCAGAAGGACGGGCACTGTGAATGGAGCACCATGTCCATGAGGCTGCACAGTGCTTTTCAGTGTGGGTGCTTAGAAACTACAAAATGAAAAAAGCTGCTGTGCGAGATAGCTTGTAACAAAAGAGGAAGCCCTTGGTCAGTGCGCAGTTGTCAGATACGTACTGTGCCAGTGAGAAGGGTGATGGCTATCTCACAGGTTCCCTTACCTCAGGCATTAAAGTAGAGATGAATAATCAGATGTGGTTATGAGGGGAAAAGGTTACATTTCCCTTTAATTCAGATTAAGTTTACTTGCAGTGCACCCATAGTTGAACTAGCTAGTTCTCTGGGTCCCTCTTGTCTAGGAGAGACTTCTAAGGACCACAAGGTTTACCAGGAAGCCTGTTCATATTCCTCTGTCTGTATCCGCACATTTATATTTCCCTTTGCTCAGAGCAGGATCATATTAGGCAGCCATGAGTTTCTGCAGTGAAAGCGGCTAGTTAGCATGTAGGAAGCTGGCTGCAACAGCAGAGGCTATTTGGTCATGAGCCTTCCTTCATGGAGAATATGTACTTTTATGGCTTCTTGCCAAGATGAAATGATGGGGGCTTACTTGTTATGTGTTGCTTAATTTTGTCCTTATTGTTTTTGTTGTTCTTTGGATTACTTCACCTGACTGAATTCAGAAATGTTAATTTAACTGCAGCTTTGTTTTAAATTTATTTT
>PVKA01029601.1:0-28141 GCA_004027165.1 Ctenomys sociabilis
TACTCCATTGTATAGAAATACCACATCTTTTTCAACCATTCCTCATGTGATGGACATCTTGGTTGTTTCCAAGATTTTGCTATCACACATTGTGCTGCTATAAACATAGGTATACATATATCTCTATGATACAATGTATCCAAATCTTTTGGGAAAATTCCCAGTAGGGGGATAGCTGGCTTGAATGGGATTTCTAGTCTAAAAATGCTTTTTTAATCATTAACTGCTCCTTTCAAAATACTAGCAGAAGTCAAAAATATAATTATCCAAGTTATCCTGCACATATGCTTAGGAGATAGGAGAATTCACTGCTACAATTTTCTCTCTTAGACCGCCTTCATTGCATCCCCAAGGTTCCAGTATATTGCACTGGCATTATTGCTTAATTAAAGATACTGTTTAATTTCTTCTTTAATTTCATGTGTTGCACTCTGGTTATTCAGGAGGGTGTTATTTCATTTACTTAGTTTCTTTCTTCTTCTTTTTATTTTTTAGTTCCTTTGCCATTGATTTTCAATTTCTTCAAAACATGGCCTGAGATATTTTCAATTCCCTTGCATTTACCTGAGCACATTCGATGGGCTAGTATGTGACCAATTTTAGACAATATCAGATGCACAGCAGAGAGGAATGTGCATTCTGACACTGTGGGGTGGAACACTACTTTTTGTTCTCAGGCTTGTTTCAGTTCTGATTTTTTTTTCTGTTGAAATTTTGTCCAGTTAGTCTATCTATTTGTGATGGTGGGGTATTAAGGTAACCCATTACAATTGTTTTAGTGTTTATTTGATTTTTCATGCCCATTAATATTTCTTTTATTTCATTGTATATATCTGTATTTGGTGTATATGTATTTATAATTGTTATCTCTTATAGTTTTCTTATAGTTTTTCTTATACTTTTCCCTTAATAAGTATGTAGTGACTTTTTCTGTCTCTTGTCATCTGTTTTGACTTGAAGTCCAGATTCTTTGCAGATAGAATAGCTACCCCTGATTTTTTATCTGTATTCCTGTCACATATTATTTTCCATCCTTTGACTTTCAGTCTATAAATTTCTTTTTGCTATTTTTGGATATTACTTCTGGATCCATTCTGCCATTCTTTTTTTTTTTTTTTTGACTGGTACATTGGGACTTTTACGTTGGTGATTAAAACTGACATGTATTGGGTTGTCCTTGTTATGTTATTTTCCCACTGATGGTTCTCCGTCTTTCCCTTCTGTTTAATTCCTTGTCCTGCTTGGTGGATTGCTTCTATTGGTACTCTTGGAACTGTGGTCTTTATTATCTCTCTCTAGAATATCTTTCACAATGCTTTGTAGGTTTGCTGGTCATGAATTCCTTCACTTGTTGTTTAGCATGGAAGTGTTTTATATTTCCATTAATTCTGAAAGATAATTTTGCAGAATACATCAATCAGTGTTAGAAGTTGTTTTCTTTTTATACTTCTTTTAAGCAATATTTCATTTGTTTATTTGGTACAGGGTCTCACTACACCTCATAGTAATCCTCCTTTCTCAGCCTCCTCAGCACGGGGATTACAGGTATGCACCACCACATGTGCTTTTTGTGGCCAGCACTGTAGGCCTGGGTTCCAGGGCCGGCATCATATGTGGTACTAGGGATCAAACACAGGTCCTTGTGCTTGCAGGCAGGCGCTTAGACTGCTGAGCTACCTTGCCAGCCAGGAAGTTGTTTTCTTTTAGCACTTAAAATTCTTCACTCCTAGCTCCCCTTGACTTAAGATTTTGTTGAGAAGTCTGCTGTGATTGGAATGTTTTTTGTTTTTGTTTTTTTTTAATAAGTGATATTTTTCTGACAACTTCTCATAATCTGTTCTTGGCTGAATCTTTATTTTTTAAAAATGTATTTGGTTGTTTCAGGGTCTCACTGTAACTCAGACTCATAGTGATCCTCCTGCTTCCATCGGAGGGATTACAGACATTTACAGGCATACTCTGGCTGGCTTGGCCCTCCTTCGGGGCAGGTCTGGCAGGGCATGTGGTGCCGGGGATGGAGCCGTGGTGCCGGGGATGGAGCCGCAGTCCCCGTAGCTGCCTTAGCAGACACTGCAGTGCACTGAGCTATCTCACCAGCATGAATCTTGATTTCTAAATACCTTGGTATGGATTTATTTTGGTTGTAACAAATTTGGGTTCCATATACCCCTCATAACGGTGTGTCAAATTCTTTTCCTGTGCTTGGGAAGCTTTTGTTATGTTTCTGCGAATAGGCTCTTTACGTCATCTTTGCTGACTCCTGCATCTTCATCGGTTCTCATTCAGCTCATGATGTTCTTCTTTGTCTCTCCGTGCGAGTGCTGGGTTGCTTTCTCATGGCCCCTTGCTGTATTTAAGACAACTTTCTTTCTGTGATTGCTAAGTACAATCCTGTATTTTAAGTATCATTTTCTATCTTCACTTTCATTCATTTGGCTTTGCAAACTTCCAATGGGATATTAAATTTCCTGCACTTCTGTTTGAATTTCATGGATTACATTTCTTTTTCTATGTTTGGCATTCATGCTTTCCATCATTTTCCCATGCTTCTCTATTTTTTATTTTCTGTATTTTAGGGAAGGGTCTACAGAGTGTTTAAGTTCTCACTACTAGAATGGATTCACAGTGATTCTCCCATTTACAGCCTCCCAAGTGCTGGGATTACAGGTTTGCACCACCACGCCCAATCTCATTCACCATCTCAGTGCACTCCGGGGACAGGGCCTCCCTGGCTGGCCCAGGTATTCCTTGATTTTTTAAAATCTCTGTCTACTATGGATGTGATGAGAATGTCCTTCATCATGGTTATTATCGTTTTTTGCCTAAAAGATTATTTCTGTATTTCTGTTCTGAATATCCATATATATATATGGATTTGTCCTGGGTTGGTTAAAAGACTGGGGCTACATTTCATTTTTCTAACTTGTTAGCTGTTTTGTTGCTTGTAACTCTTTTAGGTTAGGCAGTTTATTCACTGGTATGGAGAGTTCTTCAGGAAATGTTGATTCTTTTAAAATATCTTCTAGGTGTACCTGTCTCAAGAGCCAATCTTTTTACTTTATTAGAGAATGAATATTTGCTACCTATTAGGTCGGGCAGCCAGTCATTTGGTACTGGACTATGGGGTGGTTATGAGATAAGACTAACAAAATGTTGTCCTATAAGTGTGAATAACTGATTAAAGCAGTTTAGAGAATCATGGTTAGAGAAGTAAAATTAGAAATAACAATATCATCAAGCATAGCCTAGAAACTCACAAACTTGAGTAAGGATTCATTCTATAATTTTAACAAGTGGAACAGAATCTATGGTTGTATAACAACATCCAACATAAACCGGGGACTTGTTTCACTGAGATTCCCCATGGTAAAGTGATTTTATCCTGTGAGGAAGGAGAACTGAAGAATGGTAGTGGACAAAATAGAGCAGTAATTGAAGAAAAATACAGTAGAAGCAAGACTGCAGGACAAAGGATGATCACCTGAGCTGTGGGAATCGGGAGGAAAGGACAGAAAAGAAAAAATGATGGAGAAGGCAAAAGAATAACAAGGCAAACCAGAAGGATTAAAGACAATGTTCATTCACATGAAAATTAAAATGAAAACAATAAAACAAGAAAGATCATTTAGAAAAGAGGGACAGGAAAGAGAAAACAAACCAATCAATAAATCAAAACCTTACTTCCCCTATTAAAAAAAAAATCAAACAAAATTTTTCCCTCTTTTCATCCCCAGTTCTGTTAGTTCCCTAGTGAGAGATGGAACCTGTAAGGAGTAACCCCAGGACGCCTGCAGGAGGGTTCCTGCAGGGAGGAGGGGCTGACCTGGGCCACACCACTGACTCCTTTTACTTGTTGGACACAGCGTGGAGGAAGTGCCTTTGCACTGCACCAGCCAAAGCCGTTCGCGTGCCTGCATTGTCAGTTGCAGAGCAAGGGCTCATCCAGCCCTTTTCGCCTAGAGCTAATACTGGCTTTTGGCAGCTGTCAGACGGAGTCCGAGTGGCTGCAGTTTGTACTGCTCAGCAGAAGTTCCCCAGCTGCTGCCCAGCTGCCGGCTGTCTGCTGGGGCCAGGCCACCTTCTGCTCATCCTACTCCAGGCCATTGGTGTTGAAGTGACCCCGGAGGTGTTCAGTTGTTGGAGTTTGAGTCCTGAGCCCTTTGAAATAAAAGGGTAACCGTGCCCTCTCCCTGTCGCCCCGCCAAGTAACTGTGTGCCAGGCATCTCTCTGGCTCACTCACCAACTGCTGACTCTGAGGGGCTGTTCGGGAGACAGTGTCTCAAGTTGTCCCTGCTGCCTCTGGCTGTACAAGACTCTCCTGGTCTAAGTCTGGTCTCCATCTCCTAGTGAGGAGTCAAGTTTTCCCGGATGTCCACACTACCTGCCTGCGGGCGGCACAGGCACTCTCGCTGCGCCATCCCGTCTCTGGTCAGACGCAGTGAGCTGTTTCTTCAGGAGCAATGAATTCTATTCTGTCAGTTCCTTCATGGTTCCTATATGCCCTGTACTCACTCTGGTTCCTTTCTGAGCTGTTTTCCCACCTCTCATCACTTTGCTCTGGATTTGTTGCTGAAACTCACAACTCTGTCAGTATTTTTTTTTTAATCAATTGGTCAGTTTTCTTGTGTAGTGGACAGAATTAAAACGCTACTCTGGCTACTTATTAAAAATAAGAAAGCATACCATTATTTGCATTACTAAAGAAAAAAATATGCAAATTTTGCTCTATATATCCTATAAAAAATTCCAAAAGGGAAAACTTCTCCAACAAATGTGACAATAAACTTCATTCACTGATAGTTTGAGTACTTGTGGGTAATATTTTTCTTGCTGATAACAAAAATCTGGCATCTTGATTAGTAGACATTGTTTCATTTATGGGTCAAGTAGAGCTGACATCATTTTGGGAGGGATGACTGTTTTCAGAATCTACAAATCTAAAATTGTTTGAGTTACTTGTCTTTCCTACCTGACACAAAAAGTTAATGGAGTGTCGTGGTTGATGTATAGCTATCCCCCCAAAGCCTTATGCAGTCACAGTTTGTGATCAATGCATGATCCAGGGCTTGTGTTATGGGTTTGAGTAATACTGAGATTACGGGTATCAGTGCTACACTCAGCCTGGGGCAGACAGCCTGAAAGCGATTTAAGGAGGAGACAGACTTGCTCTCCGTGGCCACTGTTACCATTACTTCTCCCATTTGCTCTTGCTGTTTTCCGGTGGCGCTGTGAACTGCTGCCTTCTGGAATGTGGCTCTCTGCTTTGGAGTCAGCTGAGATGGACTGAAATGCCCATTAGCCTATGCTTCCTTCATTTTGGGTGTTGGGCATTTTGTACAAGTGTCAAGTGAGAAGTAACCAAGACAAGAAGGAAGTTTATTGAGCCCACAGTTTATAGGGGTGTCAGTCCGCCCCTATAATAGCTCATTCAGGCTCCAAGTTTATTGAATGCTGCCAGACACACACACGGTGAGGCTCCATTATCCACACTCTTAATGCAGTGTTGCACCGTAATCCATGCTCATACATCCTAAATCCATACAGCTCTGAAAAGTGCTACAAGTGCATGGATTTTGGTGGGAATACCCAGACACAACTATAACAAAAATAAAGCACATTTATCACCAAATATTCCATTCTGAATACAGGTAAAATATTTTTTTAAATTTTCTTAGAACTACTATTATTAAAATAACATGATATTGTAACAGGATCTAATATTAGATGTTAAAAATTCCTAGAGTTATTGTGTACAGAATCACATAGAAAAATGAACTTAAAAGTGAAAAATTACTTCGTAATGTATATTCTATTCTCTTTCTTTATTCTGATTTTTGAAAAATCATTTTCTACTGACAGTGGGGTGTTACAGCTAACACATTTTCATTGACTCATTTTCTCTTACACAATTTTGATATATTTCCCATTTTGCTTTAAATATGATATTCTGGGTGAGTTTCATTTCACTGTCTATATAAATGCCATTCAGTCTTATTCCAGCTCTATTTCATTTCCGTGAAAGATATTGAATTTTAAGATTGTCTTTTATAAAAGTTGTGCTCCTAGACGAATGCAACAAACTTAGCAATAAAAAACTGAAAATTAAAGGAGAACTGGTGATATGGTAAAAAAGAAATCAGCTAGAACTAGAAGGTCCGCGTAATACAGCGGTCTGATACCGGCTATAGTGTTCCCGCATGAGCCTGCCTCTACAGGCAACTCAAGTCAGGAGTGTCATCCTCAGATGGTGAAATGTGTTTCCTAGGCACTTCCTCTGCCCTACATCTCACCTGATGCTCAATTTTATTGATGTAACCTGCGCTGGAGAACCAGCTTCCTCCTTGCAAAGCTGACCCTCATTCCCATTTCAATCTGCTAAGGTGTGCTTGCTAATGCAACTTCCTGGTTTCCCTGCACAGTGAAATACAATATAGGCAATTGGCTGGATTCACAGACAGGCTTTCATGCCCTCTGGTGGATGTTCAGGGAAAGAACCACACCCATGAGCAAGAAAAAAAAGCTCACTGAAAAAGTAAACATTCTTTAGAGGATGAGAAAAAATAGAATCAAGTCCTATTAAAATTAAACGCTTAGATGCTCAGGTTAAGTAGAACTTTAAAAATCTCTCAAAGAAATAAAGTACAGGCAAAAATTTTCAGAGGTAACAGAAGAACACAGATTTAGCTTTTAAAGTTTCATTTTAAAATGAGATGAAAATCATAAAATTGAAATTATAGTTATTATTTATGGTGTATTTTATGGAACAAGCAGACATGGCTGGTACAGAACTTTAAAGTCTTTCTGTAGAGAGCGAGGTGGTTTTAGTTAATTGTTTGCTACTTAAAAGAAACACTGGTGAAAACTTAGTCACTATAACTAATAAAAACAATGTTTGTTGCAGAAATGTATGAAGAATCCTGAAGCAAACTTAACACATAATGACCATTCAATTATTTTCCCAACATTAATGAAAATGTAACCTGTGATACTTATTATGACATCTTTGGCATAAAAGTTTCTATGAATATAGGCCTTTCCACCATTCCCTGCACCCTCCTGTGTGTATGTATCCTCACACTTCCACTCAACCTCCCTAAATAACTATGAATCACACACCAAGTATTCAAGTGCAAATCACTTAATAAATTCTGATTGCTTGAGAGCTGACTTTAATTATCTTTTAAATCATTAGAATTTTTCTCTACCTTTGTTTATATTTTTAAGCATTAATTACGATGTCTGTCTGCTCTGCTATTGAAAGGAAGTTAACATGCATGCTCATAGAGTAAAAATGACACTCCACCTAGAGCAATGTACTTACAACAAATATAATTATAAGCCGCAGTCTCCAATCTTTAGCTTTGTAGCCACTTTTGAAATTAGACTGTCAGAAGGAAACAATATCTAGAATACAGATTGAAAAAAATACCCAATCTTTAGTTTTCTCTCTCATGTTAATTTGCTATATACCTTCTGCAAATAAAATATTCCTTCGGAGTCCACATTTTCTTATCTATGATATGAAGCCAGTAACACCTACATGTAGTCATTTGTGTTAATTCTTTATTTGGAATTGATACATGACAATTATACATAGACTCGGTCAATAATATTTATTGACATGTATTCAGTGCATGGTGATCACATCAAAGTGTTAGTAAGTCAATCACTTCAAACTTTTAAAACAATTATGTTGAGATTCTCAACTTTATGCAAGTATTACATAGGCATTATTGAATAATTAGAAAATCCTGAAACTTGGATAAAAATTAAACTCTTACCACATCACCTAAGAGACCTATATTTAACATTGTATATTTTCTCAAATTTCCTCCTCCTTTTTAACTTATCTTGCTGGTTCGGAATTGGAAATCATCTACTTGCTTAATAGTATGTTTGTTTTATGTAATCTCATATATTTGGTTTCAAAAATCACATAGGTAGTACTACAAACTAGTGACAAACAAAACATTTCTATTCTTATTCTACAAATCACTACCTGTTTGTCACATTTCTTGAGACCTGGCTTTTCAATCTGTAATCTTTTGCTATTAATATGTATGATCTAACTTACAAATGATGTGCTTCATCACTATTTGATTTTCTCTTTAGTTGTACATACTATTGATTGGTTTTCTGTAATATGGGATTGAGGATTTAGTTTTCCACTATATCCTGCCACCTTCCTTCATACGCACTTTTCCTCTCCAGAGATTTGCAATGTGAATAACACCCATTTGAAAATACTAATTTAACAATTTTAATTAAGCAATGCTGTTTACACCATTTATAGTTAAACATTTTGAACAGTAGTGATTATTTGTACTGCTCATAGCTTAATCTTTTTTTAGTAAATTCAACTTTCAGATTTAAATTGACTTGTTTTTACACTTCTTTCATTTCCTATTTCTCAATCATTATTTTATGACCATATTTACACTTTATTTCACTCTATAATTATTATTCTTCTACCACATTTACTTTTTGGATTCTGATTAGAGCCAATTCTTCCAGCTACTGCAATGCCATCTCCCAGTAGCTTCACTTTCTTATAATTTAAAAAACTCTCTTGTTTTTAATTCTTGGACATTTCTGCCTTGTTTCATTTTAAAGTTGCTTCATTATTTTCAATTTCTTCCCTGAAGCCACTCAAGAAAGTGGAGCAACTCAAAACTTCAGTTAATTATGAGAACCATTTATGCCAACATGAAATTATGTGCATCTCAATCTTTCCAGGTTCTGAGCTCTTAAGACTAACTCCAGTCATCTTTTTCCTCTGCGGTCTCATTATTCTTGTGAATGTAATCCCACGGGATTCCTCAAGGGAAACATGCTCATTCTCCATGGATAGTTTCAAGTTTGGTACACACACTTTCTTCTTCATCAACTCTCTTTCATCAGTGAACACAAATAGGATATGTTAACAATAGCAAGTTAGCTGTACCTGGCTTTCACTTAACTTTCACAAGGCATCCTTTCTATTAAATTCTCATCCAATGACTTCTTGGAATTTCCGGTATGAGTGATTATAACTTACAACATTTGCTTAAATGCACACTAAGCACCAAGAAAGCTGCTTTAAACACTCAGGACATAAATCAGTGGGAAAGATAATGATCTTTTTGTCTCATTTATTTCTATTCTTGGCAAGAAAGACAAATACCAATCTACAAATAGAACTTAGTTATGACATATAGTAGCTCATGCTAGAAGCTATGGATAAAGAAAAATGTAATTGAGCTGAGAAAGTGGGGGATGCCAGGGTTGGGAGAAGCTGTTCCTGAACATATGATATTGAGAATGGGCTTCACTGAGAAGGCAACTTTTGAAGAATGACCATAAGGAGGTAAGGAGGTGAAATAATGTTGGTAGTTACAGCAAATACTTTTTATTATAAATAGAAAGAACTAGTGTTAGGGACCTCAGGACAGAAAGGAATAGGAAAATGTGATGCTCAGTAGACTTGAGGATAGTGACTCTGGAACAAAGGAGCAAAGGAAAGATAAAGAAAGAAACTCAAAAGAGATAAGGATGACATGGGACATGTGTGAAGGCCTTTAGCATGTTCTTATATACATGTATAGTATCAATGGAGTCCAGTGGACAGGCATGATTTCTCTCATATTGTAAAAGAATCACCATTGCCATTAAAGTTGGCCCACAACATACATTAGCAGGCATTGCAGACTAGAATGAGTCTAAAATACCAGCACATACTGATTATGATGGCTGCTTTGCTTTATACCATAGATGTCCCTGTAAAGCCTCAGGCAGTAATGGGGGGGCTTTGGGGTGGTGACTGGATTATGTGCACAAGGTGTCTGGCTTGCTGTTAGCAGCTTTCATCTGGTCTGAAGAGATGGTCATTGGGAGCCTGGCTTGGAAGGTTTATCTTCCTTTACAGCTCCTCCTTTGGGCTCTCTTTGCTCCTGTCCCCTTCCCTTGAGCAGCTCCCTTCTGCCAGGTTGTCCTGCATTGGAGCCACTGGACTAGGAACTGAAACCTCTGCAAACTGCCAGCCAGAACAAGCCTCTCCTTTAATTTGCTGGTGTAAGGTATTTTGTCAAAACAAAAGGGACCAAAATCCAGAACACTCATGGCACCAAAAGCTGGGAAGGATATGAGGCCACAAGTTGTCTCATCCATTACTGTATGAACTACAGCATCAGCAGTTTGTTAAAAATTTACCAACTACTTTACTCTTGGTATTTACCTAAGGAGTTAAAAATCTGTGTCCACATAAAAACTTGTACACTGATGTTCATAGCAGCTTTGTCCATAATTGCCAAAATTTAGAAAAAAACAAGATGTCCTTCAGTATGTAAATTGATGAATAAATGGCTATACATAAAGGCAATAGAGCCTTATTTAGCACTGAAATGACAGTATCCAGCAATTAAAAGACAGAGGAATCACATACTTATTACAAACCCAAAGAAACCAAACCATAAAGCCTAGGTACTATCTGTTTCCAAGTGCATGATATTCCATCAAAACATCCAACAATTGACAGGAGTTGAAGGGGAGGGAAAACTGGATAAGCAGAGGAAAGAATATATTCACGGCAGTGTATTCTGTGTGATGATGGTATGATGATGGGTATGTGGCTTTATATACTTTCCAAACCCATAGAATTTATAAGGCTAAGAATTAAGCTTAGTATAAACTAAAGTTTATACTACTCCAAGAAGGGATATTGATAACAATGGAATCTATATGTGTATATAAGGATGAACTATCTGGGAAATTGTTGTAACCGCTGCTCAATATTGCTCTGGACCTGAAACTGCTCTTAAAAAGTATATATAAAAATTACTATAGCTGCTCTATTATAAATTGAAAATAGGAGGCAAAGGCTGTTGCACTTAAATGCTATTGCAGTAGACAGACAAAAACTGATTAATGCTGAGTGTCTTTTTAGAGGTATAGCAGGTGGGTATCCTTTGAGGTTTAGTTTATATTAAAATGAGAGTCAACAAGCCTTCCTGAAAAGAACACTGTAGAAAATAACAGGAGGAGAAGACTCAAGTTCTCTAACCTGAGCAACAGAATGGGTGTAGTTATCATTGGTTAAAATGAGTGAGCTTTTGCTAAAAGAAGTCTGAAAAGATTAGGAGCTAAGTTTGGTCGAGTTAAATTTCAGATCTATTGATAACAAAGTTGATACAATAGTTTTCTGTAAGAAATTTACTGAAAAGCATGTGGCATCAGATATGGATTTTTTTCCCTGTCCTACCACTGCCCAAATGTCCTTTGTAAGGGTCTCATTATTACATCTGTAGGTAGAGTGCTCAGTATGAATGATATCTAAACCAAGTTTCTTATTATGCCAAGCTGCAAGGGACTGCAGAAAACAGTAGTCTGTGGAAGACACATTAGCACAAAGAAAATGGGAATTTCCTCTCCTTCCTCATATTAGCATTACAGTACATCATGTCTTACTCAAATTTCTTCAGCTTTTGTGTACAATTTCATCCCTCTTGGGCTTAGGTATAAAACTTCTTGCAGTGAGACTTGAAATCACTTTTCCGTTTCTACTTGCCTCTCCTTTTATCCCAAATTAAACATTTCATCTTTCTGGTTCTAGTACTGAACATGTCTAAATTTCTGTTTATGCTACTGTTAAACTATGATGATCATGAATGACACTGTACTAGGGAAGAGGACAGATGGAGAGTTGGGAGCAAACAATACCATTATGTATAGTACAGAGGAATCCCAAATTTAAACGGAGATTATTCCAACCCTATCTCACTCTTGCTTTTTGAGTATGAATGAAGAAGTATTTACTCAATTTTATAATAACAACATATAGCAGAGCAGTAACATGCCAAGGGCCTACCACTTCATTACTAAAACATCTACATGAGCAAAACTCTTTCTGCATCCATTCTTTTAGCCACTTATCCTTTTCAGACTATATTAGTAGAATTTTAGAAACTACCACAAATAAAAGAACTGTGCCTAAATTGATGTTTGAAAATTGCAGATATTTCCAGTATTCTCAGTAGATGACCCAGATCTACACGCGACTCTTCAGAACATCTTCATATGAAGGTGGAGGGCCGAGTGTGCCAAAAGATGGAATGACATGACATGCTGGCTTCTGAGTTGGAAAGTGAAATCCAACTGTTGGACTGACAGCTCCCTCTGTCCCTGGAAAGAAATATGGAGGCATATAATCCTTCTACTCTACCCAAAAGAGAATAACAGAAACTGACTGATGAAATCTGGTATCTCTTGGATCACTGGAGCAAGTGGAAATTATTTGTACCCTTGGGGTGGGGCATATAACCATCTTCCTCTGTACAGTGATGCATTAGCCATGATAGGAAGAAAATTTTCTCCAGTGAATTAATTACATCATCATTTACCAACCCATCAGGAAACATTTATAGTTTAGTAACAAAAACTAAAAGGAGTTCCTCTTGGTGTGCTACTGATCACAAGGGAGAAGTCCTTTGAACACTCATGGCACTTTAGTTAAGGTTCCCATTATGGGAAATGCAAGACTCTCTAGAAACATTAAGATATCACATTTTAAATTTCATTGTTTTATATAACGTCTAAAAACTGAAATGAAATAAAATAATAAATTTGCACATTTTCTTATAATAATACTAAAAACATTTTGGATTAGAGGTACACATTTTCTATTTAAGGTATACATGCATAATAATGAGACAACATTCCAAAATTTAAAATAAAATTTTTTTTGAAATAAAAATTTTTTTTCAGGTGAGTACAATCATGTATTAAACACTTTCCAAAATTCCTTTTCTTCCAAAAACAGGTCATCTTGCAAGACCCTAAGTTTATTTTAATAATTTTGAAGCATATTGTTATTTCCTTGAGAGACTATTTTCAGGTCACAGAGGAAATCGATACTAGTTATTATAACCATTTCTCTTTCTTTCTTTTTTAACTTGGATCTTTACCTGACTTTGAAAGCTTTGAATTGCTCCATTCCAAAACAATATAGATAATCATTAATTCACATTTAAGAAGAAACTAGGTCTTGAAGTAAATATCCCTTGACTGTCTCTGTATAATAAATTTCAATTGGAACACAACTGTACACATTCATTTATATACTGCCCATGACTGCATTTGACCCACAATGACAGAGGTAAGCAGACCCCCAAAAGATATAATGGATCTTAAAACATGTAAATATAAAAATATCTTACACCTGTCTTTTAATAAGAGATATTTGCTTTCCTTCTACAAAGGATTAAGAAAGAAGTAGCAATGAGACAGTTTCAGAACAGGTTAGTAGGACAGTTACAATAATTAATACATTGCATATTGTTGTAGTTATTCCTGTACAAGATGCAGGCATGATATTTGTCTAAACATGATTAGCTCAAAACCTTCTTCTCATTGAAGTATAAAGATGTGATACTGGGGAGATTTCAAAGAACATGCCAAAATTATCAAATAAATTGGAAGAGTTGTTACTTGTTTGCCTTAGTTATATCTCTGGATCCCCTAGGTAGATTACCCAACATGACTATCTTTTGTGTAGAGAATGATAATTTAGAGTCACACATTTTCCCACATGTGCATTTGCATCATTTCTTATCTTGTTCATCCTCATAGCAAAGTGTAATTACTCAGATATTAATATCTCATGTGAAGGGTAGATCTATCTTTAGACAACATCTCACTTTTTGGTTCAGTACTTTCTCAGCAAGTTATGTATTTAATTTGCTACTCCACATTTAGTGTGTTATGTAGTATTTACTTACTCCAGCTTCCTCTTGTGTAATAAAAGGGCAGCGATAGTATCTAGCTGTGTGAAGGTGAGATTAAATGAATGTATAGTATTTAAGATGAGTCTTGTCACGCAGTAAAGGTCAAATGAACAGTAGTATATATATGCTAGCAACATTATTTATTATATAATTCCCTCATCTATCCTAATAGTTAAATAATGATTTATTCGTTACCATTACTAACTCTAATAGGAATTATTAAATAATGGGTATCATAGAGGAAAGCCTTTCTTCAGTTCACAAATTTAGGCTGGAATTAGCTAAGTCTATGGGCTTCATACAGAGAGTTACAATGGAAAAATGTACTGACTCCCCAAATCCCTTACATTGAGAATACTGATACTGAATACTCTTTTCTTGGCAGAATGCACCTGATGTAGTCAGTACAGAGTCAATGATAACTTGGCTACCATTCTGCTTGGAAATGGTCGACCAGTTGGCTGTACACATTTATAATTTCTGTTAGTTCCAATTTTTTCCTACTGTCTCCATTATCAATATTGTGCTCTAGGTGATAGAATCTTAACAGCTGCTCTCTGTGGTAGGAGACTTTTATTATCTTGTTACTTGGGATTTAGTGGTTGCTCTTAAACCTGATGTGAAAAACCATAAGACATTGACTGATAAACATAACTAAAGCCAATGTGCTCAGAAGCTTGAGAAAAGGAACATTTATCAGTTTCCAATGTTTTATAAAATGAGTTTTGACATAAAATTTCATGCAATTGTGGGTGTAAAGGTAGACATTATATTTTATCTTCTAGCAGACTAAGAACCCAAGAGAAATTAGTTTAAAATTTTTACAAAAGTCCTATAGTTTTTCCAGAACTGCTAGCTGGGGTATCAGAATTTATAGTTTAATTCTGTAAAACCGATACACTAACTGCTGAGTTTTAAAGTCAGAGTTCTGATTTCCCACCTTGTGAATGATACTTTCAATAGATTTGATATTTTAACATACTTTTCCTACTCCTTTCTTCTCTTCTCCTTTTTGAAAAATGTTATCCAGGTTGGGGAAATAACTCAGTAGCCTAAGTGTCTGCCTGGCAAGCACAAGGACTGAGTTTGATCTCCAGTACCATAGGCTGAGCCAGCCTCAAAACCAGCAGTGATGGTGCACATCTATAATCCCAGCCCTGGGGAGGTTGAGACAGCAGGATCACTGAGTCAGAACTACATAGTGAGGCCCTGTATCTAATATTTTAAAAAAGACTCTTTAAAAAATGTTATCCATTTCTCACAAATATGATTGTTAATGGTCCTGAATTTGAACCCAGTTCTACTATGTATTATCTCTGTGTTTATTTTGCAAAGTACTCAGGATTGAACACAAAGCCTCCGCACTGAGCTACCTTCCCCGCCCTTTTTTATTTCTAATTTTGAGTCAATAGACTGCCCTAGCTGGGCTTAAAGTTGTGATTGTCCTGCCCCAGACTCCCAGATTGCTAGGACTATAGACCTGTGCCCATTGCCAAGCTGTCTGCGTGGCCTCATCTGTTAGCAACTTCATCTCTTGTCTGTAGAACATTAAGAGGTCTTAGCAACTCCTCATAGAATTGTTGGAAAGAATTAATGTGACAAGGGCTGGCCAAATAGCTCAGTGGATTAAAGTGCCTACAAGCAGGTGCAGGGCCCTGGGCCTGCTGTGCCGGGCCCTCCCCTGGGGTTGAGACTGGGTGTGATGGCACACACACCTGTAATCCCAGCACTTGGAAGCCTATAAATAAGCAGGTCACTATGAGTCTGATCTAGTGTGAAACCCTGAACACTTTGCAGACCCTTCTATAATATATATATATATATATATATATATATATATATATATATATATATATATATATATATATATATATATAAATAAGTGTGACAGGTCACGCCAAGAGCATGGCTCACAGAACATGCTCAGTAAGCAGCAGTGCCTATTATTATTATTAAGTCCTCCACAAGCAGGTGTAAATGAGATGCTCCCTCTTTCCTTACTTAAAATAAACTACTAAATACTTAAATATAGAACATAAAGCTCAGGGAAAAAGACCTGGTCCCCGGGAACCAGGAGAATGGACTGTGCCAGGCATATTGTTGCTGACCTCTCCCCAGCCGTCTGCCCTCCCGCCTTCCCAGCTCGGAGCACTCTCATTGAATCATGGCCGCACACCACTATTTCTATTTTCTTTGAAATAGGAAAAAGGGGAGATTATCTCTGAGATAGCAGAAGAAATGGGGTCGGGGAGTGGAGAGTTGCAGGGCAGCTCCACGCCTCAGAAGCTGACTGACACTGAGGGTCTCCGAGGGCTGTCCCCTCAGAAGAGGCAGATGACTTTTATGGGGCTGTAGCACCCTCACAGCTCAGATCTGCAGATGGCGCAGAGTGAAAGCAAAGGGATCCTAATACAGATTTTAGGACAATTTGCAACTTTTCACTAAAATATGGACGAGCAATGGTGTGAGGGTAACTCTCTTTTCTCACTCTTTTTTAATTTCTAAAAAATCTTTTGTGTATTTATTTGGTACAAGGCCTCACTATGCAGCTTGGATTCATAGTGATTCTCCTGTCTCAGCCTCCCCAGTGCTGGGATTACAGGTGTGTACCACCATGCACAGTTTCAGTGCCTGGCAAGGAACACCCTGGGTTCCAAGGCTGGAACAGCATGTGGTATCAGGGATAGAACCCAGATTCTTGTGCTTGCCAGGCAGGTGCTTAGACCACAGAACTATCTCCTCAGCCCTCTCCTCTCCCTTGCTAGGAAAGGCGAGATTCTTTATCTGCCTTAAGCCCAATTTGTCCTTTATTTAATTTCTTAGATACCAAACATATTTCTTTCTTTTTATCTTTATTGTAATGTTTCATTGATATTTTCATTGTAGTTCACATAGGCTTTTATTTCTGAAAATAGCTCTTAGGTTTTGTAATCATGTATACTGCTGATGTGAAAATACTGTCTTGTATTCAAAACACATACTACATGTTTTTCATTTTTATTTTTTATTTTTAGGGAAGGGTCTATTTTAGGGAAGGATCTATTTTACGAAAGGGTCTACAGGGTGTACAGGGTCTCATTACTAGATCAGACTTGTAGTGATCTGCCTGTTTGCAGCCTTCCAAGAGCTAGGATTATAGGCATGTGCCACCATGCCTAGGCTCAATTGCCATCTCAGCATGCCCCAGGGGTGGGGACAGCATGGCTAATATTATATATAAAATATATTATATATTTATATTTTTATATTATATATTTATGTATATTTTTATTTATTTATTTTTATTATTTTTAAAGAACAAGTAGCAATGAGACAGTTCCAAATCAAATCAGTAGGACAGATTCAACAATTTATACATTCCGTATTGTTTTCTTATTGGCCTTCTGTTGCACAAGGTGCATCCATGATACTCCATGCACAAATACTATCAAAGCAGATGCCTCTGATCAACGAATCAAGACAATGTAGCTGCATGGCTATCTTTTTTTCCAAAGCTGAATTATAGTATAGTCTCAATAACTAATACTTTTTATACTGTTATCTTCCCAGTGATTATCCACAGCACAAGAAGAAGACAGGATATCCTGTTCAAATACCATTAGAGCATATATTTCTTCACATAGAATTACACCAAAGCACTGCATATCTATCCTAACTGTACTGCTTATACAAACACAGAATGGTTCTCCCTCTGCGTCCTCCCTTTCGTTTAGTCCTATCAAAGATGGGTATTCCATTGTCATTCAATTATTATAGGTGCTTGAATTCAGAGAAACATTTCAACACAGTCCAGCAGTCCACAATAATAGTGAGTTATCCAAAAAAGTTGTTGACTGAGCCATCCACAGCTCAGCCCACTATTATGGCCTAATTTTATATACCCTATTTTTATATTTTTCTGCTGGATGGTTAAGACTGAGCTAAAGCAAGACCTATGTAACAAAAACGTAACTTTTTTATCTGATGAGGTCAGTCAAGTCCCCTCAGCATTTATCCTGTAACCCTGTACCTCACTCTGTAGATCCTTTGTCAGTGTCAGCCATGTGGATGAGTCATGGCCATTGACTGACCAGTTTGCTTTCTGTGAAAGCTCAGAAAAAGTTTTCTCCCATGTGACTCTCCTTCACACACTATGGATCATCAATCTCTTTCTCTGTGGCTCCATAATCTCCTTGATCAGAAAATTTGGGGCACAACTGAGTTCCATGATGTTACAGTACAGGTTCTCCTATGTCCTGAGTCTTCACTGACCTTGAAAGGAGAAGGCCAAAATGTTAGCTGACCTTGCAGCCCTTCCATTTCTCCAATTTCTGATCTGCAAACTTAGGTTGTTAGCCATCCAGAAAAGAAGTTGATTATTACCCTGCGACATATGCAGTTCAGTTTACCCTATCTGACTAAATTCTTTTTATTTGTAGTTTTACCTTTCCATTTGTATTTCTTCTTTTGATTTCTTATACTAGAGAGACTATACGATATTTGTACATGTGTGTCTGGTTTATTCCACTCATGAGTATATGATCAAGTGGCATCCACTTAAATATAAATGCTTCATGTTGATCATTTTTTATAGCTGACTAATAGATATACCACATCTTTTTCAACCATTCCTCATGTGACGGGCATTTGGGTTGTTTCCAAGATTTCGCTATCACAAATTGTGCTGCTATAAACATAGGTGCACACATATCACTATGATACAATGTTTTCAGTTCCTCTGGGAAAATTCCTAGTAGGGGGATAGCTGACTTGAATGGGATTTCCAGTCCTAGTTTTGTGAGGAGTCTCCACACATCTCCAGAATGGTTGCACCAGTCTACATTCCCACCAGCAGTGGAGGAGTGTTCCCTTTTCCCCACAACCTCTCCAACATTTGTTGTTGGTTGATTTCTTTATGATCACCATTCTGTCTGGAATGAGATTGAATCTCAGTGCTGTTTTAATTTGCATTTCATAGATGGTTAGTGATGTGGAGTATTTTTTCATATATTTATTCACTTCTCTAATTTTGTCCTCTGAGAAGTATGTATTCATCTCAGATGCCCATTTCTGGATTGGGTCTTTACATTTGAAGGGCCTAATATATCTTAGTTCTTTATAAATTCTAGAGAGAAGACCCTTGTCTGAGTGCTTATTAGTTAAGATTTTTTTTGTTGTCTTTGTGCATTGTCTTTTCACTTTGTTGACAGTTTCTTTTGACATGCAAAAACTTCTCAAGAAGAGCTGATCCCAGTTGTTAATTCTTTCAAGTGTTTCCCATGTGAATACATGTTTGTTCACGAACTCTGCCTACTCCTATGACTTCAAGATTCTCTCCTACTTCCTCTTCCAAGAGATTGAGTGTCTCTATTATAATGTTTAGATCTTTAACCTATTTTGACTTTAGCTTAGAGCATTGTGATAGAGCTGGGTCAACTTTTAGTTTTCGGCATGTAGAAAGCCAGTTTTTCTAGCACCATTTGTTAAAGAGGCGATCTTTCTTCCAGTAAGCTTGTTTGGCCCCTTTGTCAAGATCAGGTGACTGAATGTATTGATAGAGGCCTCTGCATCTTCTAATCTATTCCATTGATCCTCAGGTCTATTTTGTTACCAATACAGTGTTGATTTTATCACAGTGGCTTTGTAGCATAATTTCAAGTCAGGAATTGTGATGCCTCCTGCCTTGTCTTTATTGGCCAAGATTGCCTTTGCTATTCTAGGTCGTTTGTGGTTCCAAATAAATTTTAGGAATGACTTCTCTACATCTGTGAGGTTAGTTTGGTGGCAGTTTGATAGGGATTGCATTAAATCTGAACAACAATTTCGAGAGTATTGCCATCTTCACGATGTTGGTTCTTCCTATCCAGGAGCAGGAAATATCTTTTCATTTTCTGAAATCCTCTATGATCTCTTTTCTTAGGGTACTGTAATTTTCCATGAAAAGATCTTTACTTCCTTGGTTAAGTGAATTCCAAGGTATTTCATTTTCCGTGGTGCTACTGTAAAAGATATTGTTTCTATAGTTTCCCTCTCAGTCTTTGTTATCTGTGTAGAGGAATGCTATTGACTTTTGAGTATTTACTTTGTATCCTGTTATGCTACTGAATTTGTGTATGAATTCTAGTAGTTTCTTGGTGGACTTTTTTGAGTCTTCCAAGTAAAGTATCATATCATCTGCAAATAGTGATAATTTAACTTCTTCTTTACCTATTCTTATTCCTTTTATTTCTCCCTCTTGTCTGATGGCTGTTGACAATAATTCCAAAACTATATTGAACAGGAGGGATGATAGAGGACATCCTTGTCTTCTACCAGATCTAAGAGTAAAAGATTTCAGTTTTTCCCTGTTTAGAAATATATTACCCATAGGGTTGTCATAGATGGCTTTCATGAAATTGAGGTAGAGGCCTTCTATTCCAATTTTCTGTAGGACTTTGAACATGAATGAGTGTTGGACTTTGTCGAAAGCTTTCTATGCATCAATTGAGATGATCATGTGGTTTTTAGATTTCAGTCTATTAGTATATAGCATTACATTTATAGATTTTTGAATACTGAATCATCCTTGCATCCCTGAGATGAATCCTACTTGTTCATGGTGTATGATATTCTTGATGATTTGCTGTATTCTATTTGCAAAGATTTTATTGAGGAGTTTTGCATCTATGTTCTTGAAGGCAATTGGCCTGTAGTTCTCTTTTTTAGTTGTGTCTTTCTATGGTTTTGGAATCAGTATAATGCCTACAGGAATGATTTTGGGAGGACTGCTTCCTTTTCAATTTCATTGAAGAGTTTGAGGAGTGTAGGGATTGTTTTCTATAAATTTCTTGTAGAACTCAGCAATGAATCCCTCAGGACCTTGACTTTTCTTTGTCAGCAGGCTTTTTATTACGTTTCATATCTCGTTGGCTTTTATTGGCTTATTGAGAGTTGTTCTATCTTCTTGATTCAGTTTCGGTAATTTGTACCTTTCAAGGGATTTGTCCATGTCTTCTGTGTCTTCTGTTCTGTGAGCGTAAAGATTCTCAAAATAACTATTGATAATCTTCTGAATTTCCACTGGATCTGTGGTGGTTTCACCCTTTTCATTCTGTATTGCTTGTATTTGATTTTTTTTTCCTCTTATTGATGAGGTTAGTGAGGGGCTTACTGATTTTATTTAATATTTCAAAGAACTAGCTTTTTGATTTGTTGATTCTTTGAACTATTTTTTTCATCTCACTTGTATTAATTTCTGCTCTAATCTTTATGATTTCTTCTTGTCTTTCATCTCTGGGTTTAGTTTTCTCTTTCTTTTCTAGATGTTGGAGGTGGAACATTAGGGTATTTATTTGTTCTTATTCTGTTTTCCTAATGTGTGAGTTCATAGCTATGATTTTTGCTCTGAGAACTGCTTTTATTTCATCCCATAAATTCAGATAAGTTTTGGTTAAATTTTAATTGAATTGTAGATATTGTTGAATTTCTTGTTTAATTTCATCTGTAACCCATTGATTGCTGAGTAGGGTGTTGTTTAATTTCCGTGTATTTAGCAGGTTTTTTGGTTTCTTTTGCCATTTATTTCCAGTGTCATTGCACTGTGGTTGGATAGTATGCATGGGGTAATTTCTGTTTTCTCGCATATACTTAAGCATGATCTATGTACTGGTATGTGGTCTATTGTGGAAAATGACCATGTACAACTGACAAAAAATGTGTATTCAGCTGTGTTTGGGTGGAAAACTCTGTATATGTCCACCAGGTCCATTTGTTCCAAGCTCTGGTTTAGTTCTGCTACTTCTTTGCTAATTTTTTTGTCTGATTGACCTATCTTTTTGAAGTCATAGGGTATTAAGGTCTCCTGTTAAGATTGTGGTCTTGGATATTAGATTTTTCATGTCCATTAATATTTGTCTTATATACTTGGTTGCTCCTGTGTTTGGTGCACAGATATTTATGAGTGTTACCTCTTCCTCTTGAATTTTTCCCCTAACTAATATATAATGGCCTTCTTTACTTTGTTTGATCCTTCTTGATTTGAAGATGGGACTATCTGAGAACAGAATTGCTACTCCTGCTTTTTTCTGAGTTGCTGGGGCATGTAGTATTGTTTTCCATCCTTTGATTTTAAGCCTATGAATGTTTTTTGAGTTAAGTGTGTTTTTTGTATACACCATACTGTTTGGTTTTGCTTTCTAATCCACTGTGCCAGTCTATTTCTCTTAAATGAGTGCATTTACATTGATGGTTATAATTGAAATGTGTTGACTTAAGATTGTCATGTTATTTACCTGCTGTTGTTTACTCCTTTTTGTCCTTTGCTTAATTGTTTGCCCTGTTTAGTGGGTTCCTTTCATTCTCATTCTTGGAGTTCTAGTCATTGTGTCACTCTCTAGAACATCTTTCAGTAGCCTGTATAAGGATGGCTTTGTCATCATGAAATTATTCATTTGTTCTTTGTCATGGAAGTATTTCACTTCTCCATCAAACTTGAAAGAGAGTTTTGCATTGTATAGTAGTCTGGGCTGAAATTTGTTTTCATATAGGACTTGAAGAACTCTGCTCCATGCTCTCTTTGCCTTCATGGTTTGTGTAGAGAAGTCAGCTGTAATTCTGATGAGTTTTCCTTTGAATGTGATCTGCTTCTTTTCTCTAGCAGCTTTCAGTATATTATTTTTGTGTTGGATTTCTGGGATCTTGACTATTATATGTCTCGGTGTGTTTTTAGTTGAGTTGAAGTTATTTGGTGTTCTGTTTGCTTGTGTTGCCTGAATGTTGGATTGCTTCCTCATATTTAGGATGTCTTATCCTATTACTTCTGCCCATATTCTTTTTGTATCATTTGTGTGTTGACTCCTTCTTTCTCATTGATGCCAATTAATCTCACATTGTTCATCTTGGCGTCATCTTTCAGGTGATGGGTTATTTTTTCCTGCATTCTCATTTTTCTAAGAGATCCTTTCTCACCTTTTCACTAGGTACACCAGCTTCTTTAAGATCTGTCACTCTGTCCTCACTTTCACTCAAATGGTTTTCTAGACTCATGATTGAGACTTTAAGTTTTTTGGTATCTCTTTGACTCTGTTTCATGCGATCTGTTTCTTTCCTGTATTGCTCATTCCAGGAATCTGTCATATTTCTGATCTCCTCTACTTTTTTTTATCAATGTCTTCTTTAGAGGTAGCTATTAATTCTTTTACTGCAGTTTCTTCCAAATTGGGTTTCCTCTACATATTTCTGAAATTGATTCTCTACTTCACGTGCTATGATTTCAAAGATTTCTTTTTTTTTATTTCAGAAATTATTTCTGCTCTGAGTTCCTCTTTACCTTTTTGCTGTTGTTTCTTTGCTTGCAGTGCTGCTAATTCATATGTTTCAGCTGGAATAGTGTTTCCTGTACTTGATTCATTACTTCTGATGCTATGTATTCAAAAATTTCTTTTTTCATTTCACGCCTTTATTCTGGTCTGAGTTCCTCTATACCTCTCTGCTGTTCTTTCTTTGCATCCACCTCTGTTAATTCATTCATTTCAGCTGAGCTAGTTTCTTCTGCACTTATTGGTGGGCTCGAAGCCTGAGATTGCATTTTGCTCCTTGTCTTTATCATTTTGTATAGCACTGACCTCTGATCTTTGATGTAGGGCTTTGGTGAAGTTTCAACCTTAGCGCATAATGAGATTCTTGTACTGATGTATTAAGTTTGAGATTATCCAGTTATGCCTGGTCTGGATCTAGCTGTTAGTTCAGCTCCTTTTTTCTGCAGCACTTCTGCTACAACTGTGAGCCTGTGGTTCCCCTCTGTTGTGTCCCTGGCCCAGGGAGCACCATGGAGTGCTGTAGCTCTCCCACACACTCAACAGGCCGGGCACAGGTGAATCAAGTGCTGGAAGAGTCACAATACTTCTCACTTGCTCTGCGGGTTTGGGGGCAGGGGCTCTGGGGATTTGCAGGGTGGGACGTGTTGGGGTAGATTTCCTGGAGAGTCTCAGAATGTCTCACTGGCTTGGAGGTCTTGGGGGAAGGACACAAACATATCTCTTTACTATTTTAAAGTGTGTATGTCTTCATTAATCCAGGAATGTATTCAACTTCACAATCTTACTTTTAATAAATCTTGCTGTTATCTGTATTCTCAATTAAAATAAGTACTTTTATTAATACATCTTTAAAAGTCCTTTGACATTACATATCATTCAAACACAATAGTACAGCAAAACTATTGACTTAACAAAAACCTAGACTCTTTTTATTTTTTTCTTCCTGTTCCAAATCACTTGTAATTTCTTTCTACTTCATTGTGTCATATAGTCCTTAGTTTATTTATTTATTTTTTTTTTTTTTGTCTTTTTGAGACAGGGTCTCACTGTGCAGTTCAGGCTGGCCTTAAGCTCGCTTTGTAGCTCAGGCTGGTCTCGAACTCACAACAATCCTCCTGCCTCAGCCTCCCTAGTGCTGGGATTACAGGCATGCGCCACCACGCCCGGCTAGTCCTTAGTTTATAACATGCAAATAATATGCACAAATTACAGACATGTGATTATTTGAGAATTCTAACAACTGCTTGCCTTTGTTCCAGACCTTTACTAAAACATTGCACATAGCCCTTTAAGGTTGGTAGAATGACTGTAATTGTTTTCATTAACACTTAGGATGGATTTCTAGGTATGTATTAAAATAAGTAACACAGGCATTGGGCCACACTCACAGATACAGGCCATTGTAAATTAAGGGCTTTTCTCACAGTTCCTAGCACCTCCTTCTGGGCTGAGCCAAGCCAATGCCCACAGGAGTTCATGGCAAGGTTTCTGCCACCATTGCAAGCCACAGCACTTCTTCACAACTCTTTGTCCTTGTAAAGTGAGGCTTAGATTCTCTCCCGCATCACTGTTTGTTTCTGGTTAGTGTGGAGCCATTGAAATCAGTCTAAATGCACCCGGGCTGGAATGGGCAGGCCAGTGTCCTCATCCCCATGTGATGCCTCAGGAAGCTGAAGGGTGTGTTTGCCCCATGATCATGGCATGTAGCAGAGTCAGGAAGGGAGAAAATTATCCAGAGGACAAGTGGGTGAGGAGGCATGGGAGAGGAACTGCCTAGAAGATAATGTATGTTGGTAGCAGGAAAAATAAAATGTTAGAGCTAGAGGAAGGAAGGGAGAGAGAAAGAAGAAAGAAGAAGAGACAGAGACAGAGATAGAGATAGAGATAGAGTTTAACTCCTCACAATTCTAGTGTCTGAAAATCCAAGATCTAGTGGACATGGAGTTGTTTTCTCGGAGCCCTCTGGCTCTGGCTTTCAGTTAGTTCTGTCTGCTCTCTGTGGCTTCACATAGGCTTCCCTCCATGACTGTCTGGTTCCTATTATCCTCTTTTTATAAATATGCTAGACATAGGAGAGTGACATCCATCACAATTATCCTATGTTAAAGAAATCAGCTTTTTAGAAACTCTTGTCTTCAAATATAATAATATTCCTATTGTGTGGGCATTAGGACTTGAACATACAAGTTCAATGGGGCCCAGTACAGGGAGTATCAGCAGGACTGCTTCTCCATTTCTGGAGGATAAAGAACTCTGCCATATCATATGTGAAGACAGAAGGTGATGATTGAGCTCAAGTAGGTACCAGGATCTCTTCTGTTGAATACTGTGGTTATTTAAAGAAGACCTTGAGCCAAGGATATACCATCCAAAACTTCAAATGCCATCAAAGAAAGAAAGACCAAGCCATCTCTGCACTCAGTTGGGCACTGGGAGGAGACATGAACGTGGACCCAAGATGTGCTCATAGGGCCTAGGATATTTGACTAAGTTCCCAAGGACCTTTCCCAGACCTCACAAGAGACTGGGATAGGCCAATATGCTAAGGAAAATACCTTCTTTGTTCTCTTTAATATTTCTATTCAAGATATTTGGGGGCTGGGGAGATGGCTCAGTGGAATTAGCACTTCCCTGACAAGCGCAAAGGCCTGAGTTTAATCCCCTGGTTCCACCAAAAAAAAAAAAAGGTATTTGGAATCATGAGTCATGAGTTGCCATGGAGAGAGAACAATGATTTTACACATTTTAATGTTAGCAAAGTTTAGTCAACTCCAGTCCTTGATATTCAGCCAATTTTTTTCCTCTTGGCTTTTCTGCTTCAAGGGCAGCTTGCATAAGATCCTGAGATTGAAACCCCTGACCTCTTAGTCAGCAGAGCAAAGATATTTCAGCTAACAAGTAGTGTTATTATGATGAAATAAGCTGTGAAAAAATAAAATAAAGGTCTGGGAGGAACCCAAAGTTAATATATAAAATCTAGTGTCTACATTAAAACAAGTTCAATGACCCCTTTGTCACAGTTTGTATTCAGGAGGGAACAGCCTGTCTTCCATTTTGCATGCACAGTATGTCAGGAAGACTGGGGGTGTGTTATATTCTAATATGTCACCAATGTCATTGAAGTGATTTCTCTATTTTCTTCTCCTCTTCTGAATAGTGGTTGTAAGGAAAAATAAAAAAAAAAAAAAATGGGCCCATAGCTTAGTGTGGACCTAAGAATCTCTCATAGCTGGGATAAACCTGAAGTTATGAACCCACACTCTGTGGGATCCTTGGTAGAAGATGCTGTGGTTTTGGTCCTTGTGTCTTGGCAGCCATACAAAGGTACTTAGAAGGTTCTCTACCTTCTTTTTGGAGAGAAATCCTTCCTATAGAAATTATAGGCAGGATTCATTTCTCTGAAAAGATGACTGTGTAATGAGAATGGTCAGAAAATTAAGTCCAGTGTGGTCCCGTTTCAGAGTGCCTCAAAATATTGACCCACTGGAATTTTTTTCCAGAACTCACTAGTTAAGAAATCTCTAAAGCTCACAAGATGTACTACTTCTTAAATGCTTCTTTTGTACTGTGTTCTGGAAAGGAGAAACAGGACGCAAAAATATAACTCTGGGGGCCACGTGCATATTGCACTATGTGAACAGCTATTGCTGTACACCACAAAGAGTATCTCTTGGGAAGAATGGGTGGGGAACAGTAGATAGTATAACCTAACCCAACTCAGTGCACATGAGAGGAAAGGTAAATTGGGATGGCCAACTAATGGAGTGGCTTACAGGTTGATAAAACAGAGGAGAGATTTTTGAAGAAAGCTTAAATTTTTTTTAGAATAGGATCCAGAAGCTAAACAAAGAATAGAATTAGGACAGGAGTGAATATTGTAGAATACAATCCATACCATTAATTAGTCACTAACTGGAAATATTCTGTTGTTCAGAATCTGAAATTGTCTCTCATGCCTGGGATGGGTTGATTGGGCTACGAGTGACCTTCCCAAATCTTTCACTGAGTTGCTATGCAAATCTCTAAGCAGGCTGCTTTTATCCCAGAAGAGTGAAACATCTGAGAAAAATATTGATGAATTTCCAAGTAGGGATATCTGAAAACCCTCAGTCTGCTACCTAGAACTTATTAGCTATAAAATAAATTGTCACTATTATTATTTAAAAATAATTTTGCTATAGTTTTTTTTTTTTTTTTTCATTCATGATGACTTTGGAATAAGGTAGAGAATGAATTCTCAAGCCCCACACTAAATTCCATTACATCAAGATTATATTGGCAGTGAGTCAGTCTTGTCACCTTCTCGTGCTCCCACTTGGGCTAGTTCAGGTGAATTCAGAGCATATATTGAAAACACCACACAGAAAATAGAAAAATACTAGACATGTAGGGCTGTAACTGTGGCACATAAATTGCCTCAGGATTGTAACAACATGGGTCACTTAATAATACACATAAAATTAGAAATTGACTTCTTTTGAGATTCAGTGTGGCCTAATGAAAATGTTGCCCTTAGAGTAAGAAGGCAGCTTGAGGTTCCTCTTCAGAAATGCAAGGAGGAGCAAGAGAGATGCTAACATTTATAACTCTTCATTTATATTAAGAAAAATAGACCAACTTTACCATAGAGATCTAATTGACAGATATATTTTGCCAGAAGGCTAGTGACCTGTTTCCCTGTATGCTCCATGAAGTGTCTTTGATTTTAGGAGGAAGATCTGTTGTCATTAAAGAATTTTGTCATCCTTCCAAAAGTAAGCATATGCCATTCATTTTGCCTTATCTGACTCAATTGATTTTACTTGTTGTACATTTCCTTTTGTATTTCTGCTTTTCGCTTGGTTAACAACCTAAGATCACAAGTCAGAGTTTGAGAAATAGAAGAGCCACAAGGCCAGCCAACATTTTGGACCTAGCCTTTCAAGGTCAACGAAGACTCAGGACATAGGAGAACCTGTACTGCAATATCATGAGACTCAGGTGAGCTCCAAATTTTCTGAGCAAGGAGATTGTGGAGCCACAGAGGAAAGAGATTGAAGTTCTAAAGTGTGCCTGGGGAGAGTCACATGAAGAGAAAACTTTCTCTCAGGCTCTCACAGAGAGCAATC
>PVKA01029602.1:0-28144 GCA_004027165.1 Ctenomys sociabilis
TTTCTTTCTTTCTTTCTTTCTTTCTTTCTTTCTTTCTTTCTTTCTTTCTTTCTTTCTTTCTTTCTTTCTTTCTTTCTTTCCTTCTTTCTTTCGTGATACTGGGTATTGAACTCAGGACCCTGTCTTGTCAGGTAAACACTTATTCTACTGAGCTATCTCCTCAGCCCGTTTTAAATTTCTTATGATACTTTTCCCCCCAGTTTTGCATGCTTATATCTGATAATCTGAACAGCTAATTTGAAGACAGCATTATGCAATACAGCAACCACTGTTGTATTCCTATATTTGTTTGGTGAATTTTGTATCATCTCTCATGTTTTTTATTTTACTATGTTAATTCTCTTTAATAGTAGTAATAATAATAATAATGGGAGAGAGTTGGACAGCAGAGTGCAGTGCGTGAATGCCAGGACTGAGGACCTGATACCGACAGAAACCTGAGCCGCAGGAGCCTGAAGCTCCAGAGACTCAGAACACAACGCGATCTCGGGGTCCTGACTCAGAAGAACATGAGTAAAGGTCTTCGGCTCTGTCCATCATGGGCTACAGGAAAAGGTAGAAAGAGAAGGAAATAACTGCGAGGCATACGTGCTTCTTATGGTCATGCGTAGTTCCCTTGACATGTAAGGAAATCATTCTCTTTCACTTTCCAACCACCATTTCTGGTAACTGCTGTAGCTGCCTATATGGACGAGGAAAGCAAGGCTTGTGGCAAGCTATGCATCGTGGCCAGAACCGGTCTCTAAACAAGCGAGGGCTGGGGCTGCTTTCCGGCATTAGATGCCTGAGGTAAGTTTTCTGTGTTGAAAAAAATAATGAAAAGAATTGCTTCCCCATATCATCACATTAGAATTAAGGAAAGCTTGATTTAAAAATTTAAGAACTTCCATTTCACTTCCTTCTCTTTCATTTCATTAACAAGTAAAACCTCCAGGAAGATTCAGAAACAATAGTGACAAGGGCTCATCTTTGTGATGTTCTTATTAAGGAAACTTGTAAGTCCTCATCATTAAGCTTGATGCTAGCTCTAGGCTTTCACAGGTACTCTGTGTCTACTTAAAGAAGTTCCCTGTCTACTTCCAGGTTATAGATGGATGTTGCAGTTTGTCAAGCTCTCTCCATACCATTTCCTAGTATTGTGTGGTTGATACTTTCTTGTCCTATTGATACCATGAACTGCAATGCATTTTTTACAATGTTAAACCAGCTTTTTGCACCTGGATGGACCCAGCTTGGCTGTGGTGCATATAAATTATTGAATTCAGTTGGAATACCATGTTGAACACTTTGTACCTACCTTCATGAAAGATTCTAGTGTGCAGCTTTCCTTTTAGTTTTGTTACATGAGTTGTTACTGTAAAGGCTCACAGAACGAAGTACAAAGCATTTTCTCTACTTTCTGAAGAGACTGAGAAGGATCAGTATGTTTCTTCCTAAGTATTTCATAGAATTCATTATTAAGCCTTTCTGTGTCTGTATTTTCTGTTTGGAAGATTATTAGTTACTAATTCAACTCACATGATAGATGTAAGTCCTATTTAAATAATCTTTGAGTTGCACTAATTTGTGTTACAGGAAATTGATCCATTTTGTTGAGTTTATTAATAAACATAGAGTTTTTTCATAGGATTTTTCTCATTATCTTTTTAACACATATGGTACCTGTAATGTGCCCCTCGCCATTCCTGGTTTTGGACTTCCATATCTTCCTTTCTTATATCCTTAGCCTGGCTGGTGCCTAATAAGTTTATCAGTGTTGGTGAAAAACTATTTTAGGTTTTGTTGTCCCTATTGTTTTCCTAATTTCAATTTTATTGATTTCTGCACTCATTCTTCGTTTGTTCTCTACTTGCTTTAGATTTAGTTTGCTCTTAATTTTGTAAGTACATAGAAGATAAACAACTTTCCTAAGGTCGCATCAATAAATAATGTGTTCCATTTCAACTACCCAGAAGCCCTGTATAGAAAATGGACATAGAAATGAGTATTGAATTGCCCAGTCTTGTGAATTTAATCATATACTCCTCATAGTACAGGATAAAGAAGCAAAGTACTGCGTTATGACTCAACTTCAACATCTGAATTTTTGGATCTATATTTACATAATTCAAAACCTTCTGGCCTTTCCAACTCATTTAGAGTATATCATCACTGTTTATGTTTCAGTCAATCAATCAAGCTGACAGTTGGAACTCTTTTGATCCATTTAACCTAGAACACTTAATCTACAAATCTAGTGGTATTTCAATACACAAAATGCATGCTAGGATTGCATGCTTGTCTGTACAGTTTAACATTGTAGAAAACAATTTTTGCACATATTCTGATTACTACTGCAGTTGTTAATGTGTGGCTTGCTATTTCTTCAGTGTGAACATTCTAGAGCTGATGAGAACACACACACATACACACCAGTGGGACCTGAGGGTAATTGTATGTCTTCAGATAGCATTGGATGATGGAGAGGACCACAAGAGAAAGTGACCGCCTTGCAAGTTGTCTACCTCAACATGGTCTTACAGTAAGGAAACTTTATCCAATAAGGTATTGAAGATTTGAATATCAGAGCTCTATTTTTTATCCATTCCAATTTTCAAAGATTAAATTATCTCCAGATAACTACCTTGTAGTTAAAGAAAAGCCTAAAACTAAATAGCTTACAAGTCATATGACACAACTACTGGGCAACCTTATCAACAAAACTTCGCACTTAGATTTTAACACTCTCATTCTTCCAAACAGAACCTGTAGCCCAAGGTTGACCTTGAACTCCCTTGTCAGCCCTGCCTGGCCTAACACTCTAAGTGGTCCTCCTGCCTCAGCCTCCTGACTGCTGGGATCATGGGTGTGCACCACTACACCTGGCTCTTTCACATATTTATCAGGGCTCATTCAGTCTTTATCTATATCTTGAGCCAAAATTAATGAAACCCTCATGGCAATTTTATTTCATCAAACTTGACAGAGCAACAAACAGCTGCTGGTCTATCCCTGAGATGCTGAATGTCTGTGCCAATTGCTCTACAGGCATGTTTCTCACCTTGTATCAATGGGCACTTCATTCCAGAGGATGATGAACAACAGCTTTCCTCCACCCAAGTAGGGAGCCTCCAGAGAACCTGCTTCTTTGTCTTTGTTGCACTCTAATCCTTGGCTCATGCACATGGTTTATGTCACATAGCAAGAAGAAATTTGCAGATGTAATTTAGCTTTGAAATTAGATAAATGTACATTCCCCAAATGGTTTCAGTGTACATAGGTCCTTAAAGGCAAGGAAGTTTCTTCAGAATAATAAAGTTTCAGGAGGAGGTGCTGGGGAGACCTGAGCTGAGAGGAGCTCTACCCTCCATTGCTGAAGAGGATCAGGCAAGAGGAAGCCTGCAGGAAGCACCATAGGAAAGGCCAGCTCCCCAGGGGACTGTCAGCAAGGAGACAGGCTTGGGAGAAGCAGAACATCAACAATGCCAGAGTGAGCATGGAAGTAGATTCAGTCCCAGAGTCTCCAAAAGGAGCGCAATCCTACCAACATCTTTATGTTGGCATCCTGGGATTGCGAATTCTCAGGGGTCTCACACTGGACCAGGACTTCTGACCTACAAAACCACAGGACAATAAACGAGTGGTTTTTTTAAAACCTGGTCTGGAGAACTCTGCAAGTGGAAAGCAAGAGTTCTTGAAAGATGAACAAAGCCCCTTGCCCAAAGCTTTCAGAGTTTCTGCCTTAGTTTCACTGAAGTTCCCACTACATTTTTCAGTCCCTATACCTTTCGAAACTGAGACCTCAGATGTCAAAGCTGATAATGCTTTCAATTTCTCAGCCATCATTTTCTGCTGATGCTTCATATCACTAGAATAAAGAAGGCAGAAGCCTTCTAATGGAATACACTATAGAGCAGCCTTTTTAGTGTCAAGTGAGGCAGCCTCGGGCATGTCTCCACTTAGCCTTTCTGCATTTGTTTCTTCAAGCATAGAAATGATAATGAACTTAACTCAAATTGATATTGATTAGTTAATATGATTTCATAGAACTATTTAGAGAAACCCTGAAGATCTAACTGCAGGTATAAGGTAACCTGTGAGTGGTACATAGGAGAGAGTACAATTTGGGTGTGCAAAATTAGGTCTTATGCCCTAGGAACTGCATTTTGGAACCCTTTGTGTTAACTCAGTTAAAATATATGAATCTTAAGGGCTGGCCTGATGATAGTTCAGATGACTAAAGTGCCTGCTTAGGCAGCGCACATCAGCCAGGGTTCAACCCCTGGCATGCCTTGCAGGTCTTACCCCCAGGGCACACTGAGTTTGTGAGTGAGATTGGGTGTGGTGGGAGATCCTGTAATCCCAGCATTTAGGAGGCTGAAAACAGGAGAATCACTACGAGTCCACTTAAGTAGTGAGACCATGTAGACCCTGTCCTAAATACATAAAAATAAAATAAAATATACAAGGCCTAGAAAAAGGAAGGAAATGTCTTCGATGCCAGTTCTGTGTGAATCAGAATGCATTTCTTTTTTTTAGTCAGGGTTTTATTTAGTAGAAGAACAGATATAATACAAGGAACAGATATAACACAAGATGTAGCAGTCACAGAGTCATGAGGAAGCAAGGCGAGGGCGTCTGCACACCACCGCCTGAAGGAGTCAGTCCCAAAGTTTTATACCCCCTGCAGTGTTCCATCTCTAATGGTCTCTGACAGTTGGCCATTAGATCTGCAATGGAAGACGGAAGAATCTGTGACAGAAAGCTGAAGGATCCAATCTGGAGGCTGATGAGCCTGTGCTGGAAGCCAGAAGTTAAGGTACAACCTCACTGCAAAGACTGAAGTTTGTTTTTGAGGAAGTGAAATGCTGAACTGTTCCTCAGCCTTTTTTTTGTGCTAAATTACTCTGGGGTGGGGCCCTCAGAACCCAGTGGAACTTCCAGGCAATGTAGCCTAATTGACACAATGTATTGACTGCCAGGTGATCTCGCCAAGTTCACACAGTGTTTGGGCCACTACAAGGGTGTTATTCAGTGTCCATATATAACTATTTTCCCCCCTCATCTTAGCATGGCCATGCATGCCTGTAATCCCAGCACCCAGAAGAGAGAGGCAGGAGGCCACCATGAGTTTGGGCTACATAGTGAATTCCAAGCCAGCCTGAGCTACATACAGACACCCTGTCTCAAAAAACAAAGCAAGGGGTCAGGGGGACAGCTCAGTGGCATAAACTTGGCAAGTGCAAGGTTCTGAGTTCAATCTATGGTACCACAAAAAAAAAATTAAAAAGGTTAAAAAGAGAAAGAAACAAAACAAGACACATTTCTTCAGTGCATTCTAGGTTTTAGCATTCTAGATGACAGGCCATAGGCCTATGTGTGCACTTCTGTAATTCTCAACCTCCGTGCTCAGGACACAGAGGGGTGTTTCACAGGTGCTGTGATTTTTTCCAAATTGCTGCTGTCTGCACTTGTGCTGAGGCAACAACCAGATGCAACAAATGCATGCAGATGTAGAGGAGCTGAATATAGTAGAGCGAGGTGGGCTCATTCTGTCCTTTCCATCTTCATTCCTCGCACTGGGCTGAGAATTCTCCAGTGTCAAGAAATAGGCTTCACTCTCAGTACGTGAAAGAAGTCAAAAAAAAAGCATGGAATTGTTGTGGAATACAAACTATAGCTTTTCACAGCATGACGTGATACTAAGTTTATATTTTTTCTGATTTTTTAATAAAGAAAATCCCTGGCAGCTGGATCTACTTTCTAAATGGAGTAGGGAAATCCAGCCTATGAGCAATCAGAAGCATTTTGTACCTGTGAAAATACACACCAGTGATGCTATCCCAAGCCCCACAGTGCAGATCCATGCCTCGAGCCATCTGTACACTGAGGCACTGAGTCCTGGAAGCTATTGAAAACAGTCTTCTGGGGTGAGGGGCCGCTGTGAAACCCTACAGATTTAAGTGCTTGGGGTTTTATGCTTTTTACTTTAAAAATTTTGTTTTAAAGAGAGTATAATAATTGATAAGACATTAGAAATGGTACCCACTTAGAAGACCAGGATGAGAGGTATTCAAGTATGGTTTTCTGTGTTACTTGTTGCTGTCCTTGATGTAGTTGCTTAGATCACAGATACAGAGTTAGTCAAGGTGAAAATTCTACACATTTGAAAATATAATTAAGGTTTCTTGAAAGCAAGTGGCAATAATAAATTATTTGTCCAATCCTGCATAACTACATCTATTAATCTGAGCAACAGATTTGTGGATAAAAATAGGTGATAAAACAACCATTGTTTGGGCTTGGGAGATGGCTCAGTAGAATAAGCACTTGCCTGCAATCACAAGGGCCTCAGTTCAATCCCCAGTTTTACAAACAAACAAACAAACAAACAGGCAATAAAACACCAAACAAACAAAAAACAAACATTGTTAATCAGCTATTCTTGTTTAGAAATCTGTGACCTATGTTCCCCTGTTTCTGTCTTTGTTTCTGCTATTTGTTTTTGCTTTTTTTTTTTACACTTCAAAATAAAATTAAATAAAAAATACATACTTTGGCTCTAAAAATTGTTCTAAATTTAAGTGTTCATACATTCCACATCACTTAAACAAAAATTTTCAAATCAACTAGCCATTCCATCACACTAGATCAAGCATACAACGTTTTTCTTAAATGGCATAATCTTATAAATGAAAATTTAAAGCTATAATTTTAACATGTCTCAGGACAAAGTGCTGTCTCTGTGCTCCTTTCTGGCTGCCCATATGACTGGAATACACTGTTCTTTGTTGCCCTGGAAGTCTTGACTTTCCAAGTGTCCTGCACTTTTCCCCAGCAGTAAAACTCTTTGTGGCTCCTAATTAAGACAATCTTTCTTAAGTCTTCATGATTTCTAAAGAGGTCCTTCTGCTGGGAACTATTCACTTATCCTCTGTGTGAGTTCTAGGTGTCATTCTGGAATTACTTCGTGTCCTCTCATGCTGAAATCTTCTAGCACTCTTCAGATGGGATTGTGTATACTTTCATATCAACCCATCTCAACTTGTAAAACAATACACGTCCCATCCTGTTTTTCTATTATTTGTTTTGTTTTCTATACTTTAAAACAAACACTGAAAATTTTAACTTTTTTCTCAGCATTCCATAGATGCCACACTCTTAAGTAATTACACAGGCTATAATCATGTTAACAAGTGAAGAACTGTTTGCAAACCAGGCACACAGACTGACATGGAAAGATTTTGCTCTGCATCTAAGCAGGGGTTCATCACAGTTAGATGACTCTGAATTTCAGCCTGATGGCAATCTCTTCCTGATGAAGGAATACAGGAAATGAGCGTATGACATCAGTAGATAAGGATACCCATGAACATGGAGATATGGTCGGGATACCCTTGCTAGCAGACTTCCTTGAGAGGAAAGGCTCCCATGAGGATACCTAGCACCTTGGGACCCTTGTCTCCATCATCCTCCCTCTCCCAGCCACCACTTAATAACTTGTTTCACTCTATTTTTGCTTCGCATTTCAACTCTCTCAAGATTACCAGTATGACATTGTGTCATCTGGCACTGAACTTTACTAAGTTGATCACATTGTATTGAACATAAATTTTCTAAAAATTCGAACTACACCTCCATAGTGACCAATCTGTATTAAGAACTTTGCTTAAAAACATTCTCATATGAAGACACTGGCCTACCTGTTTGTCACTGGGTATGAGGAGGACACTAGAGAAGTGCAGTAAAAGCAGAGCATGAAGAGCTGTTTCTGGCAACTTTGAGCAGATCCTCAGAAGGTAATCACCACTTCAGGGCACAGACATCTACTGTGGCTCATGGCTCCTGCTGTGATCACGCTAATGCATTCCATCATTGTTTCTTTAGGTCATATCCTGCTTGATTAATGCTTCTCATCAGTGTCTCTTGGCATTAGTAATGACATGCAGTGTGGAGCCCACAATCCGATCAATAGCACTTTGGGTAATTTTAAAAGCGCCATATTGCCATTAAGAGCTTTAATCAAGGTAAAACAAAACTCATATAATCAATAACAGTACTAGATACAATGATTAATTCCAAATGCTCAAAAATTAATAAAAGCTCTAGAAACTTAGAAGCAAAAATAACTTCTGTTTATCTCCATTGTAGTTAAACTTAATCAAACATCATAGTAAAAACTATAAAAGTCTTTCTTTTTTCTCCTAGGAATGAGTAAACACAAACCAATAAAAAATGAGATATAAGGTTACTTTGTCTAGAAATAGCTTCTAAATTTGTGAATCCTAGAGCATTTCTTTCTCAAAGGTTCTAACTCATTCATAAAAAATTCTGTTTGTGCAATATGATTTTTATGATATACAAAAACACAAATATATGATAATGTATAGTGATTTTTATTTCCATTGTGAATAAAGTAGCTACGTTTTAATAGTCTTATGTTTCTATTTCTTTTAGCACTTTTGTTTTTCTGCTCGATGGAGTCAGGAAAGGGAACATCTCCTTTGAATGTTGGGCTTTTTGTTCTCTCCCTCTACATTCTAGTCTATGTGTCCTCAGCACTATTTTACTGTTTTCCTGGGTTATTAAAAACTGATGACATTTTTGAGCAAATATCTAAATATAGTTGGTGCTGTGGATGTTGCTACAACTAGAATATATTCTCTTTGCAACAGAGAGAATTAACTGATTCCATTATGCTAAGTAGACTGAGTGGGTATAAACTCCAAAACATGACCAAAGCCAAAACCATAAACAAACTCTAGAGCCTGTTGACACATACCTATAATCCTGCCACTCAAACACAAGATTCATTTCTAGAATATGTGAAGAATCATACCACAATATCAGTTGTACTTTTCAGATTTTACTTGGGAAAGAATTTGTTCAATGAGAAGGACAAACTGGGAAGAAGAAAAGGACAAAATAAAGAATAAAAAATATGTATTTACATATATATACAAGATAGTTTGGACAATTGTACTGTGGATTTTACTTGTCTTTTGAAAGGATCAATTAATCCTTAATTTTTTCTTTTTTATTCTTATTTTTTATTTGAGTTTCTTAAAACTTTTTGTTATTGTTTTGTTTTATTTTTTTCTTTGAACCATCTTATACATTTACAATTGGTAACCTAAACAGCTAATTGAAGACCATATCATGCAGTACAGCAGCCATTGTTGATTGCTTATTACTTTATTTAGTGAAATTTTCAATTGTTTGTAATACTACATTTTTCTAATGCTATTTTGATTTCTCTAAAAAATAAAAAGAACTCTAAAAATCAAAACCAAGTCCAAAAGTGGAAACTTGAAATCACTTTCTGTAGTTCACCAGAGTAGTTCACCATGGAGTCCAAGGAAATTGTTCAGCATATTGACCATTGTAGCAATACTAAGGGAAACCACACTGAGGTCTCATTTTTCTTTGGTAAGAGTGGATATAGTTATGGACTCAAAATACAACAAATGTTGGTAAAGTTGTGGTGGATAAGCAACACTTCTAGATTGTCAGTGAAAATTTAACCTAGTATAATCATCATGGAAATCAGCATGAAGAACACTCAAAACATTGAAATAGAATTTCCACTTGACCCAACTATAGCTTTTCTGGGTGTGAGCCTCACTGAGAAAAGGGATCATTTCACAATGATATATGCTAGCGGCATCATTCACAATAAATAAATTAGAGAAGAAGCCTATACGTCCATCAATAAGTGAGTGAATGCTGCATATACACATAACAGAATACCACTTTCAGTGCATCATGAGCCTATAGCACATTAATTCTGCTCTACAACTCAATGGGATGAAATCCTATGAGTTTTCCCATGTAAACATGAAGCAAACACACTGGTCATATGTAGTAATTAAATATTAAAAATCAATTATCACAACCATTGTAAATAATAAATGCATTTTAGCATCATGAAGAAGTTACCAGCCCATCTTCCAATTCTCTTGAGGCAACAGATTCCCCTGGTATTTCTTTCTCATAGAGTTAAATTCAATTCAATTGTGCTTCTTGATGTGAATAAGTATCCATCTGTAGTCCTGATTACCACCATCATTATGTGGTATTAACCAATGTGAAAATTATCAAGTCTCATAATGATAGCGATCAGCCAGCACCATGGGCCTCTGCCTCTTTACTTCAAAGTAGTGTCAGCATACATACAGAATTTTAAAAGTAAAATTTGACATTTACAAGAAAGAGTATTGTTTTATATAGCACATGTTAAAAGTATTTACATATCATAAGTAAAAATCAAATGCATTATGATTATATTATTTCTCTTCATCAAGTGTGAATAACAATTATTGACTTACTATGGAATTAACATCACTGAGTAAGATAATGGTGGCTCTGGCAACCTTACTTGGCTAGTTGTGGGGGTAATTAAAAGTGTGATCTTTTAAAAATTCAATTTCAGGCTTTCTCACTGAGAAAATTATGAAGATTCACCCCAGGGAACTTTAAGAAAGTGATGAGATTTTCATTTCCATATGTCAGATTATCTTTTAGCTAGTGTGCTTATTATCATGAAAGCTATGAGCTAATTTCTTAGCTCACCCACAGCAGAGAAAAGCACTCCGAGCATTTTCTAATAAGGACATGAGAAAAGGAACCCCTGTGAGAGCTTGCTACTGGGACCCCTTCAAGCTCTCCATGATTTTGGATCATCATTTAGCTGTAGTAAGACAGTAGAAAACAGTAGAGTGAAGAGGAGATTGTCTTCAAAGGCAGTGTGACATTGTCTACCCACGCTGAAAAAAGTTACCAATGTCAAGGCCATTTCCCATACCAAAGATTTAGAAAAAACATCTTGAGTTAACTTCCTGTATGATGGCTTATCCAAGCTGCTCATTTAAATTTTAATTTGCATTCAGTGGATCTTTCCAGCTGGATATCTTCACAAATTGCTATTTTAGAATGGGGTTCTAAAATTAGAATATCTTATTTTGAAATACTTTGTGAATAGCCTGTGCATATCGCAGATGCAGATGGTGCAGCTGGTCCCCAGGAGAGGCAGACTGTATATCTGAATGGCCTCAGAGGCCTGAGCTCTCAGATACTCACTCTGATGTCTTTATTTTTGTTGGCTTGAGATATGAATCATGTGCATATATACATACTTGATTACGCACAATATCTCATTCACTCCTAATCTGGTAATGCATTTGAAATTAATCCATATCTCCATCCCAGTCCCACACACTGGCATAAATTTAAATGCACTGAGATTTTTTCTTCTTGACAAGTATTAGTAACCTTTCTAAATACAGCAAAGATCCCTGCCATTTTTCTTATGAAGGGTAAAGCTTGATTAATGTTAGGGCCTCACATGGCATGGGGCCAGAGAACTGGTATCAGCATTTCTGCGCACTTTCTCAAAATCCTGAAGCCAGTAAGAGCTGACCTGACATTTAAATTTTCTAAATAGTTGAGTCACTATATGTGCTAAGTAGAAAATTATTTTAACAACTATTTTATCTGAATTGAAAATATTATGCACAAATATGATGAAGATAACTGCAGATAGAATATTATTTCAGTTTCATCTATAGAATGGGCATATTAGTCAAATTATGTTTCTCTTCAGGTAGAAAACACACTGAGGTGATGTATTAATACAACCCATTTCCCTTGGTATTTCTACTGTAATAAATCACTGCCTCAGTTGAGCCAAAGAAACCAGTGACAAAACAGGATGTAAACATTATATACTGTAGGGGCTAGGGAGATGGCTCAGTAGAATAAGCTCTTCCTTGGCAAGCGCAAGGGCCTGAGTTCAATCCCCAGTTCCACCAAAAACCAAAACCAAGAACAAAAACAAAAAAAAACATTATATACTGCAAATACATAACAAAAAATAATACAAGTGAAAAAATTTATGGCTATCTTAGTCAGTACCCAGTAATGAAGCACAGCTATCTTACCTGTAGGTCATCTCAATAATACAATTAGAGCCCAATCAAGTTGTACAGTAATCAGACATTTAGCTTAATGCGTTTCTCTTACTATTCATCATCAATGAAGACGTAAACAAAATTTGAGTGTAATTACTGTTCTAAACGTTTCCCATCTGTTAGCTCCTCTTATTTCCGCAGTAGTGTTAAAATGTAACATCCTTTATTTTTCAGAAAAAAAAAGAGACTGAGATTCTTAGAGGGTGTTGGCTATGGATGGGACTAGACTACAAATTCAGGCTATGTACATCTCTTGTTGAAATGCAACATAAGTCTACTAAATTGAAATAGTTACGTACAAGAAAAAATAGAAGACATTGTTCATAATATTTTGACAATATTCTAGAGTATATAGTGGATCATTATGATCCAATTAAGATACGATTTAGTGAGGTGTGAAATAAATACAACACAATCATAATACATAAGTTATAAATGACAGGTTTTTTTCTGGGTAAACTGGGGATCAAACTCAGGCCCTTGAGCTTGCAAGGGAAGTGCTTATTCCACTGAGCCATCTTCTCAGCCCCTTATATGAGAGTATTTAAACTATTCCATGCATCAAAGAAAAATGATGAAGGTTTGTAGGAGATAAAAGAAAAGACTTGATAGTATAATTATTATGCAGTCAAATGCTCTACCACTCAGCTATACCCCCAACATAATTATTATGGAGACTAATGTGTAATGCTAATAAGGATGACAAACCTGTTAGAGCATACAAGGAAAAAAAGGAATTTAGGAATAGTGATATTAAAAATTACTGTTTGCCACATGGGGATGCAGCTATGAAATATTTTTTTTTTTTTTGTCTTTTTGAGATGTGAAAGGAAATGAAAACCTAATAATATTGCTCTTTTAGAACAAGTTTGGTGATGATATCAAGCATCATTTTGAGGACTTTAGAACAAAGACAGTTAGTAGAACATTCTAAGTGTGTATATACAAATTCCCCATGGTAAATGTGTTTATGAAGTATAAAAAATACATGGTAATAAGAACAATATGAAAAAAGAGTGATGAACTGTGACAATAGAGAGGAATGGAAGTGTAATGACTGAAAAGACACTCAGAGATAAAAGGCCATTGGAACTTGCCATATGTGATGATGCCTAATAGCCTACATTTATGTGAACATACTACATTCAAGTAGGGGCAGACATTCCACTGGAGAAGCCTGAAGAAAGCACGCTATGTTGTTTTATGTAATAGATGTCTAGAGGAGCTTTTAAATGTAGGAAATTTCATAAGGTCTCTCAAAAATTAAAGTTAGTGAATAATATTTTTTAAAAATTAAATAATAATTTTAGAACAGATTAATTGGTAATGGGAAAGAAATACTAGAGTTAGATCAAATCCTCACTCTCTTACTGTTAAGTTGTCTTATGTGAATTAACTGCTCTGGATTTTACTTTATTTTACATTTGGGAAACTGAGGAAAATGTTGCTTCACATTATATCCAATTCTCTTGTGTAGTCTTTAATAATAACCCTCTTCAGTTGAAAAGGTGTGTAGCAGAAGATAATCTTATTTGTGCACCTGAGAAAGTGGTAACCATGAAATCTATATGTTAATCTGTTCTACAATGTCTACAGTGACAAAGCAAATGCAAGTATGAGATGGACAGAGGAGGGGAGAAGAGAAAAGAGTGAAAGGGGAAGGAATAAAAAGGGAATTGATACAATAGAGCACCCTGTTTGTGGCTGGATAGCCCCCAGCACCTCACAAAGTCATAGAGAAATGTTTAGAGTCTGTGGTTGGTTCATGGTTTAATGCTGGGAATTTGGGCCTGAGTGCTACACCCTCTCCAGGCTGAGTATTCCACATAGAGTATAAGGGAAGGAAGGACACTTGCTTGCTCTTCTCACTTTTAGTTCTTAATGCTTTGGCTGTCTTCTGTCAAAATGAGCTGCCAACCTCTGCCATGCCATCCTGCCTTGGAGCCAACTTGGGTATGGACTGAAACCTCCACAAATGCTGAGCTAAGTAAACCTTTCCTTCCTCAATTTTTGGCATCAGGTATTTTGTATCAATAAGGTAACAAAGACAGAAGTGAGGTAACAAAGACAGAATTTGGTACTGGGAGTGGGAACATTGTTGTGACTATCTCCGGCCATGTGGCCCAAGATCCTTTGAGAATGGCCTGTATGAAGCATTTAGAAAGGTTTGGAGATGTCACCTCAAAGAGTATCACTGGAATACCTTAGGCTGCTCTACAGTGGAGATGCTGGTCAGAGATCAGAAGATATGAAGGCTGATAGAAATCCTGCTAGCAAACATCAGTTTGGGATGTTTCTACTGGGAAGGACTGCATTTGGTGAACACCAGATGATGTATGTTATGCCCATGTCTGGAGGCTTTGCATGAGACTGAGACTAAATGTGGTGATCTAACTAATCTTGTAAAAGAAATTTCAAGACAGTTAAATGTTTAGGCAGTGGCATGGCTACTGTTGGCAGCTTGCAGTCAGATTTATGTTGTGAATCAAGAGCAAAGAACCCGATAGGATGATTTAGAATATTGTGAGTTAAAATAGAAAAAAAAAAAAAAAAAAAACTCCAGTAAAACTGAAATAGAAAGATAAAGCTGGGGAGATCTCAAATGCTGAGAATTTATAGGAGAATAGAATTTTCAGGCATCATAAGAAGCAAAGTCCCCACCCTTTGCAGCCTCAGAATTGCAAAAATGAAAGGCTTTGCTTTGAGAGCGCTACAGAACACCATGTTCCAGAATGGTGGTGACATAGACAATTTGTTCCTCAAAATTGGTTTCAGAGGGCCGGATGATCCAGGTATTTGACTCCTGTAGGCAACAGAGAGGAAAGTGTGGTGACTGTTCCAGCTGGCAGCAGTCCTTGGCAGCATCCACATGGCATTAGTTTTAGGCATTTGCAGAATACAAGAGTTCTGAGGTTGGGAAGGCTTCTTCATCAGCTTCAGAAGGCCTGGGAGGCCAGGCAGTGTGCCCCTGGAAGGGCAGTGTGTGAAGCTGGGAGTGTGAAGCCTGGTGTGCAGTAGAGACCCAAGAAGATTGGAAAAAACAGAACTTGGATCATCTAAGGCAAACTGCAGGCATTGAGCAGAGTGAGCCTAAGAGAGAAGCCCTGGGAGCTACAACTGCTGAAGTACCACAGGGGTAGGGTCACTCAAGCCCCTTGGAGCTCACGGTTTGCCATAGATTGCTTTGGATATCCCATATGGAACTACAGGACTTAATGTTTGCCTTGCTCCATTTTGGACTCCCAGTGCTTCATATATACCTGTTTGTACCTTTTGAAATGGGAATGTTATTTGCATTTGGATAGGAGCTTGAAGCTAAGAATTTCCCTTAGCTCAGAGGAGACTTGGGTCTTCAGCTTTTTAGCAATGATGAAACTGGTAGGAATTTGGAAACTTTTACAGATGACTAAATGCTTTTCGCACAAAGAGCTGGGCATGAGTTTTGGGGGATCCACAGGTGAAGTGTTGTGGTTTATGTCTAGATGCTCCCCCAAAGCAATCATGAGGTGGGCTTCTAGAGTGTGTGATTAATTTATGGTCCAATGTTGGGATTATTGGTGTGAGTACTACACCCACCCTCGGGTGAGTGTCCTACCTACAGTATAAGTGAGGGAAGAATGCTTGCTCTATCTCATTTGTGTTCTTGTTGCTTTTTCTGTCTTCTGCACTGTACACTTTCCCCCTCTGTGATGGTTCCCTACCCTGCAACAGGCTAATTATGGAGGGAAACTTCCACAAAGGCTGAGATCTGTGAACTAAATAAAACTTTTCTTTCTAAACACTAGGCACTGGCTATTTTGTACCAGCAATGAGAGCAAAGTCACCAAGATGTACAGCTTTTGCAAGTGGGAAGGGAATGAAGAGGCGCAAGGAGCAGAGAGGGAGGGAAGGGAAGGGGGCAAAGAAATAAAAGATTAATCAAGATGCACTGTGTATACACACAATTCCTCATGATGAATGTAATCATTATGTACTGTGGACATGTATTAATAAATAAAAAGACACTTGAATAATTCACACTGTACGAAGAATAAAACTTACACATAATCTGATCATTTGTTTCCAAGGATTGTCTTTATCAAATGAACCAACGAATAGTATTTCAGAAAACAAGGAAAGGCATCACATTTCTAGGTATAACTGATACGAAAGCTGTCTGTAGCGAGAAAGACTACAGAGTCATTTGATATTCACTCAACTGAACATTTGTTGAATTTTTTTCTTCCTTCTGAGTACTATTTTTTTTTTTACTACAACTTAAAATTTTGAAGAATATACATCAGATTCTCATTCTTGGCTGTTTTTGGTTTTATTTGAGGAAAGAAGAATAAACCACAAAGTACCGTAGCAGTGGAAGGTAAGCTCTATAATTGAAATTTAGCTGCCTTGTGTAATAATGACCAAGTAATAGCTGCACATAGTGGGGATAAGGAGCTTCTCTGTGTCTCAGCCCATACTCCAGGGGCTTGGAGAGCGCTGTGCGCTGACCACTCAGAAGAGAGCAGAAGCTGGCCACAGAGCGCCAGCTCGAGATGTGCTGCCCGCACTTCATTCCAGGCAGCAGAGAATCTACTGGACCTTCAGGGAAGAGAACAAATCATTTAATTTTTGATTTAAAATCTTCACTATGATTTCTTTATGAGGAACACTGAAGCATAATATTGGAATCAGTGCAAAGTATTACATTGGAGCCATAAAATGATGGTAACAGGAGTTATATTCATGCAAGTTAGAACAGCAAGAAAGGAACAGATTCTGAAGGAATTTAAAATTTGGAAGTGACAATACTGGATAATGATTCACTTTGGTGGAAGAGTAGAGAAACAAAGATTTGGGGATGGGGAGATGGCTCAGTGGAATAAGTGCTTCCCTGCAAGGGCCTGAGTTCAATCCTTAGTTCTGCCAAAAAAAAAAAAAAAAAAAAAAAAAAGAGGAAAAAGAAAAGAAACAAAGATTCACCATGCCTTCTCAGTAAATCACTGTTGAATAAATAGTCTTTCAATAAATTGTGATTTAATGACTAAATTAATAAATTCTAAAAATAGGTGTTGGGAGTCATCCAGGTTAACACATATATCCAGACATTTTAAAGTAGCATGCCCTGAGATTGCTACCCTCCTCCTGATATCTGATCTTTGCAAGCATAATTCTCTAGTCAGGTGAAGTTCCACTTAAGAGCTGGCTTATTGCGTCTCTTCCAAGGGCCAGTGGGCACTCATACCTTCCTGTTGCATGGGTCATTAGCAAGTTTGGAGCATGGGCTCCATTTTCATTTTAAACTTTAGGCCTCTTGAACTTTCAACCTCAAGATTAGACACACACTTGTGTCTTGGTTACTTTTCTCTCATTGCTGAGACAAAATACTCAGAATGAAAAATTAAGGGAGGAAAGGTTTATTTAGCTCACAGATTGTAGAGGTTTCTGTCCACAATCAGCTGGCTCCAAGGCAGCAGAGCTTGGCAGGGGGGAAGAGTTCTTCCCATAAGTGAAGACACAAAGGTAAGCAGAGTGAAAAGAGGGAGAGCAAGCTCCTTCCTGTCCCTTGCACTGTGACCAAGCTCTCTGCCCTCCAGCGGGGTAGTACTCACACCATCTTGTGCCCTTCTCTTGCACAAGGAGGGGATATTTACCAAGTGAGTAAATATGGTCTCCTGCAGAGTAGAGCTGGGAATGTTGTGACTTAATTTCCCAAGGTGAAGGCATTAGAAACAAGAGATCCAGGCTGAATAAGCTGTCTTGGAAATGCTCAGCCCCCAAGATCACATGAGGCTCTGTGCGAGGCCTGCAGCCACAAACCATAATGACATGTAGGCAATCACTTAATTTCTACTAAGACTCTAATGCCTACTAATAATTATTAATATATACTAATATTATTCTACTACATACACTGTGGCTACTGGAACATCTTTTAAAGCAGCTTGGAGAGATGAGATCTAGATCAAGATCAGTACCTTTACTAAGTGGAAGACATTGATATGCTGAATTTTTCTTGTGAATTCTAAACTCACATAAACAAAAATATTTCATTAATGAGAACATCAGACCATGAAGAGCAAATAACAAGAAGACACTGAAGTACTCTTCCACTTAAAGAAAGGTGGTTAGCTTCTGAAACAGTTGTTTACAACTAGTTTTCTGTTAGATGTGAAGCAAAGTGTGAGATTCTAGCAATTCAAACTTGTCATTTGTCTTGAAATTTTAGAATGAGTGTCTCAGATGTTTGTGATTATTATGTCAATTACTTTTATCCTTCATGATTTTGCTGCCTTATTTGGAAACATGTGGAACTAATAGGTCTTAGTTCTAGAATGGATCGTGGGATATTTGTATATAAGAGATAAAAAGACATTGAGGATCTCTAAACCAGTGCTGCCTGATAGAAATATAAGATACATATATATTTTTATATTTTATGACAGTTATATTAAATACAAATAGGGGTAAAGTAAAATTAAATTCATAATATAATTAATTTAATTTAATATATCGAAATATTTCAGCAGGAAACCATTAAATAAAATTATCAATGAGACATTTACAGTTCTGCAGTGACAGAGGTTTTCTCAAATCAGGTAGGCTTTCACACGTTTAGTAGTGCTGGTACATGTATGTAATACATCTTCATCCCTTTGGCTTCCACTTTGCTTTGGCTTCCTCTGAAGTCCACCCACCTCCTGGGCACTTTCCTGTCCTTGCGCATGTTTGCAGTGCATTACATGTATGTACCTTGTTGAGGACTGTATTTGTAGATAACACATATATCACTTTTTTTTCTCTATTTCATTTCCCCTCCTCCTTCTGTCTCTTGATCTGTTTCTCTTTGAGGAAGATATACCCCCTTGTATTGGTCAGATTTTTCCTTAGAGGAACAGATATAATATAAGGAATAGATATTAATATAAGATATACAATGTGTAAGGAATTACAAGACTGGCTTACAACAATCAGCCTCAGAGTCAGATGAGGGAACGTGCATAGGGCGTCTGCACACCCCAGACTGAAGAATTCAGTCCCAAGGTCTGAATCTCACTGCTGTGCTCTGTGTAAGTCTCTATTTGTGCTAAAGGGTCTGCGATGGAAGACTGAAAAGTCTGCGATGCACTCTGAAGAGAGCGATGCAAGCGAAGGATCCAAGCCTGAGGCTGATGAAGGCCAAATGTGAAGACTACAGTTCCTCCGACAAAGTGGAACATACACCACTTCCTCAGCCCCTTTACATGGTCTCTTTTTGCTGAGTCACTCTGGGGCAGAACTAGTTGTGCTCCAGGGCAGGACCCCCACCAGCTGGAACTGCGCTGGAACTGCACCAGAACTGTGCCATAGAGTCATCCGGCCAAGTTGACACAATGTATCAGCCACTACACCCCTGCTTCCTCTGTTCCTGTTTTTTAGTTTGCTCTGTATTAATACTTTGAGTTTCTCATTTTTAACAGATTATACAGAGTGTAAACTTGCTCATCTGACTCATCTCTTTTAAATACCGTGGTCTTGCTATAGAGGCTGAAGGGGCAAAGGAAACCTTTTCCACTGTTGGTGAGAATGTGACCTAATACAACCACTGTGGACATCGGTGTGGAGAAAACTGAGATCAGTAATTCCATTGGTGCCAGCTACTTTCCTAGTAGCACCTCCCTAACAGTGTTAGAGACTTCACAATACACTAATATATGCACACTGCAGTATGATTCATGACAGATAAATCTTGGAAGTGGCCTTTTGTCAATCAACAAATGAAGGGATAAACCAGACATGGTTTTTGCACACAATGAAGTACTATTCTGCTGCAGAAAAGATAAACTGGAATCATTTGCTTTTTACATGAATGCATTCTATAATTCAGACCAGCTACAGTTCAAATACTAAGCATAGATTGCTACTAACGGATATGTTGTACAACCTAGCCGTAATCTAGTTTTTCAGAATGAAGAAAATAAGATTGCAGATGAATATATTCCTGCAAACCCATGGAACAAGGGCTCTGCATCTCAGGTTATATATTCACTTGTGGAACACTGGGCTGATATAATTGTTGACACTGTCTGGAAATGTGCCATGAGTCCAGCACTACCCAAAGTCTCTCATTTTATTAATGCACTCACTCCTCATAACAATGAAGACGTGCTGTGCTCTCTAATATGCGGATGAAGAAACAAGAGCCCAAGATGGGCTCATGTGTGCAGAAGGGAGACCATCCTCCAAGGGACAAACAAGGGACCCACATCCCAGAAATTTGCAGCAGCTGAGGTCTTGCTCATGACAGTTTCCTAGCAAAAGGTAAACAAATAATTTTATGCTTTGTAGTTGAAAGCAAAGCATAGAAATACTGTTAACCAACGTGATGCATACCTGCTTGCATCAGCAATAGTCTCTCTCTTTATGGGGATGAAATACCCAACAGCCAAAATGAAGGAAGGAAAGGTTTGTTTAGCTCCCAGTTGCAGACTCAGCTTGCTCCATGGCACAGAGGCACGTGCCACAGTGTAGCCATTCATGGGGGCAGCAAAGAGCAAAGGGAAGAGCAGCAGCTCCCTGGGATAGCCAGCCTCTCTCCCCTCCTTAATCTGTAATGCAGTTTCCCACCCCAGGGCCTCGGTGCAGCACTCGCACCTGCAATCCCAGCATTGGTTCAAGAATCAATACAGCTACATTCTCTTAATTCAATGAATAAAGGCATCTGCTCTAATAGTGTTTGTAAATAGAATATCAAAGTGTTTGCACTTTGTACAATACATAACCACTAAGAAAACAATATGCAATGTATTAATTATTGAATCTGTTCTAATAATTTGATTTGAAGCTGTCTTATTATTATTTGTTCTTCAATAAAATTATGGAAAACAAGAATCAGTCCCAAACTCCAGAAGCTGCCCCATGACTGCATGAGGCTTTGGGGGGACAAATAGATACAAACCATAAAAGTAATGTTTGTTGAGTTCAACTGACCTCCTAAACTCCTGTTCTGGAAGCTGAAAGTATCACTCAGCAAATTCACTCCTTCCTAGCAAGTTTATTGCTATGAAGTGAGAGCATCTTATTTTCCTGCATGTCTTTTCACCTATTGCTTCACTGTTGCTCTAAAGAATAAGACTGAACACAGTTGTACTTTTCTGTATTTCAGGGCAAATGTTTAGCAGTTAATGCAGTTCTCTGCATTAACTTTGAACACTTTGAGCCTATTGTGAATACTTATACGTGTGGAAAAATTGGTGCTATATAAATAGTCAACTAATTATGTAGCAAAGTTAACACTTTCAAATTTTTGTATTTCATTGAAATACTTGACATCTGAGACTTGTATTTATAATTTCAGTTACTAAATGAATTAGTTTATAAGAGAAACTGATAGGTCTTGCTCGTAAATGTTTGTTAAAATAGTTTGAATTTCCCACTCCTACTGAGAATGCTGAAGATCAAAGCTTCATTCCTCAAAACAGTACACTCATTTTTGTGGATTTTGTGCACCCAGGGGCAAGGCCAGTGTGACATGTGGTGCCCAGGATTAAACCCTTGTCCTGGCGCTTACCTAAGTGGGTGTTTAGTCCACTGAACTATCTCATTGGCCTTAAAATATTCTTAAATACAGATCCAAGACTTTTTTTTGACTACCTGTGTCCAAATAAAGCATTATCTTATGTAATTTTTCCTATTTTTCATCCTGGTATTTGAAATATTCTGAGTAAATATTGTGCTCCACTCAGTAGTTAATATTAATATTCTTTCTTTTTCTCTGAGAAGAGATCCAAATCCATCCATGTTTATGAACTACCTCATTCAAAGAGCCTGGTACTTACCCTGATAATTTCCCATTCCGTATTTAGATGAAAGGCCACACAGTTTGAGCAAGCCATGATTATCTAGATTTTTGTTTTTCTTCCTGTGGCATCAGATGTAGAAATGGATCCCTGACCTAGTTAGTGCTGACAGTGGAGCCAGGCACCCCCTCGCTTTGTGTGTAAGCGCTCTAATGCCAGTCTTTTGTCCCCAAGCCCTGCACTGAGGAAAGCTGAGGGCATTCTTGGAGGCCAACAAGGTGCCACAGGCCAGGTTCTCCACCATGCAATCAATACACCTGGGGAAGCAGAGGACTCCTTACATTATCTCTGAATGATTTCAGAGCTTCCATGTGTTTTAGTCCCAGTGAATCAAATATGCCACAACTAAAAAAAAACATTCCCCTCCAAGTTTTCAGTGGCAAATAGAACATCAGGCAGATGTTCTACTCTACCTTTCCCAATTATACTCAAGCAAATATTGATTTGCTTAAAATGTGACTCTGCAGAGGGAAGCATTTCTCCTGTTATTTCAGTGCTCAGAGTGCTGCAATTGTGGAGGTGCCCCTGGTGACTGTATTTGTTTGAAACTTTTTTTTTTTGGTGGAACCAGGGATTGAACTCAAGCCCTTGCACTTGGCAGGGAAGCACTTATTCCACTGAGCCATCTCCCTGGCCCGCCCCCCTGGTGACTGTACAGCATGCGGCGGGAGCGGACCACATAGCAAGGGTCCACTGTTCTGTGAGTGCCATTTCTGCTACCATCTGTCGGGAGCTTGATCCTACAGGGTGGAATTTTATGAGAACAGAAGTGGCCTATGTGTGGAGAAAATATTTTGTGCATGCTTCTTACAAATGCTGAAAGGCAGATTTAAGCACTAAGGCTTAAATCTGCATTTACATTTACATTACTCTGCCTCCTGAGTGCTGGGATTACAGGCTTGTGGCCATCACACCTGACAATTTAAACATTGTTTAAGAAAAAGTTGAACTTAAATTGGAGCTATATTAGAATATAAGAAATAGCATTACAGCTATTTCTTCTTCGAGCTTCAAGATGGTTCACATTTAACTCCTGTTTCTTTTGGTATAAGATCACAATTCTTTGTCCTGACAAACTTAAACTTTGTGTGTGTGTGTGTGTGTGTGTGTGTGTGTGTGTGTGTGTGTGTGTGTGTGTGTTTGAGAGAGGGTGTTGCTGTAGCTCGGCTGTCTTGGCACTCACATTGTAGCTCAGGCTGGTCTCAAACTAGCAGTAATCCTCCTGACTCTGCCTCCTGAGTGCTGGGATTACGGGCTTGTGGCCATCACACCTGACAATTTAAACATTGTTTAAGAAAAAGTTGAACTTAAATTGGAGCTATATTAGAATATAAGTTACCAAAACATGCAAAATGACCTATATGATTTAATTGTCTTAGAAGAACATTTTCCAGCAGATCCTGTAGGTTAGAAGTTAGACATCCTATTTGAAAACTTTATCTCTTTAAAACTGGCACAAAAGTCACATGGAGAGATTGTACTAGAGCTTCTTAAATAGTTAATTGAGATAGTATCTTAAATGTTGTTGAAATTTACTGAAATAATTAGGTAAAATATAAAAAAGAAACATATCATTGTCTTAATTCTCTTAATTAAATTATACAGCTAAAGCCTGGATTCAGCCATACTGCTTCCTATTAGCCTCCTGTTAGCCCCTACAGAGTGATTCAACTATATCACATTCCCTACGTCCTATTTTCTATGCTGTAGTCAATCTTATTCTTAAAATTATTCCTTTTTTAAAAAACTGTATTTGGTACTGGATCTCACTACACAGCTGAGACTCACAGTGATCCTCCTGTTTTCGGGCTCCCCAGCACTGTGATTACATCCATGTGCCACCTCACCTGTCCCAGTGGCTGGCTCAGTGCACCCAGGGGCAAGGCTGGAGTGACATGTGGTGCCCAGGATTAAACCCTTGTCCTTGCACTTACCTAAGCGGGTCTTTAGTCCACGGAACTATCTCATTGGCTCTAATATATTCTTAAATACAGATCCAAGACATTTTCTTGACTACCTGTGTCCAAGCAAAGCATTATGTTATGTAATTTTTCCTATTTTTCATCCTGGTATTTGAAATATTCTGAGTAAATATTCTGCTTTCACTTATGATAAGGAAACTATCTTTTTGGGCATGGATTTTGCATATAACGAATAGGCTAAATTTGCATTTCTGTACTACATTCTTGCTCTTCCATGGACCACCCCACACACATGCACAAGGCTGAATCTTCACAATGCATGAGCAATTAAGACTCTCCCCATTCCCAGGGAACACTGGGTCTTGTTCTCCATCTCAGCCAGCCTAGCTCTTGTCAATGTCCACTTTACTATTCCTATGTCTTTGGAAGCTCCTTTTCCATTAGACATTAGGGTGCCTGAGGAGTTCATAGTGATACCATTTTTTAGAACAGCATGTTGACTAATTCAAATGTAATCCTCTACCATGACAAAGCAGATATATATATATATATATATATATATATATATATATATATATATATAATCCTAACTTGTAGAAATTCTGTTAAGTTATATTATTTTAATCTCATCTTGGAGTACATTTCCTTATCTCATAATTATTGATTGCCACATAATTTACTGACAAATAACATCTGAGATCATTTACCACTAGCAAGGAACTGAATGGGGTTCAGCACCTATAATATCTTGAATGTTCTTATGTAAAACTGAATGATAACTGTTCCACACAATGAAATAACTTATCTATGGGCAAGACAGGAACTATGGGCTCCCACCTCTGACACTTCTAAACCTGTAAAGCTATGAATGACTTTTTAATTGCCTTTGAATTTGTTTTGAGATCACACCAACCTCCTACTCAGGAAAGATGTTTGTTTGTATACAAAGTACTGGGGACCTGGAAAAATATCTGAAAATTCACAATATTGAATATTGAGATACCAAATAATGAAGTACCTTTAGGGATACTATCAAGATTCAATTCATTTCTCACACAGATATTCCAGATAATCCTTTCTTGAACACCATTTCCATCACTAAAGCTGTAAGTAATCATTCCCTCCTCATAGATCACAATTTTGTTGATGTTAAAGCATTATTGATTAATTCAAATGTTTATCTTTTCTGGCCTAACAATCTCTGAGGATTAGGTACTGTATTCATCTCTGATTTCCCAAAATTAGTCTTGAAAATATGAGGTGTGACAGAAAACTATCTTGAATGCATAAATGTAAAAATACAGTAAAGACATGCTATGGTTTTTGACTACTTGCCCATCCAAAGCCTTATTTAGTCATGGGGTGGTCTTCTAGAGGTTGGGATTAATTCATGATGTAGTGCTCGGACTATGGGAGTGAGTGCTGCTGGGACTACGGATGTGAGTGTTTCTGTTGGCCTGGTGCTGGCAGCCTGAATGGAACAGAAGGGAGACAGACCTGCTCTCTGCTGTGGTTGTTGGCTCTGCTCCTCCCTTTCCTCCTTGCTGCTTTGCACCCTGTACTTTTCCTAGTCCTTTTCAGCTTTGAGGAAGAGATGGGTGTCAATGGCAGCAGATCAGGTAGACCAGGTGGAGGAGGAGCATCTGATGGCAGCACAATCCCACCTTTCTGTTGGGTGGGACACAGCAGCATGCACCTGTGTTGCTGTGACATCCCCTGAAGACATCCAAGGAAACCTAAAATTGCTTTAAGAGGTAGCAAGCACATTGGGGTAAGCGTGCTCTACAGGGAGATGGGATATTCTGAGGGATATTAATGTCAACATTTCCACTGCACTACATTCTACACATTTAGTCATTCACCATTCATCTTGGTCTCTTCTCCTAAAGGTCCTAACTAGTATACTGATGAATAAGCGTCACTTTTCTACCTTCTTTGGTGCTCTAATTATCTGGACAAATGTACCACTTTTCACAGTGTTTGATGGTTCATCAAATCCTGGCTTAAATTGCTTTTAGTCATATAAGGTGGATGGCTCCCTCTGGTCAGTCCTGCTCATATGTCTATTTCCACAAGCTTTATTTTTAAGTCACTGGAACAATCATAGTACAGAACTTGCTGAATAGGTGAATCTTTGATTTCTCCTTTATTTCACTTATTAATGGAAATATTTATTGAAAAAAACAGTATAACAAGGACAGATAAAAACATAATAAATTTAGGAGAGTTCTTGTTTTAGGCCATTTTTTATTTTTAATTTTATTGAAGTATATCAATGAGACAGTTTTAAGACACCTTAACAAGATGGAATCGATAAATTAATACATTGCAAATTGTTTTCATGATGTTTTGCTATCATACAAGGTGCATACATGATATTATACTTAAAGACATTGTTATAGCAGATGTCTCTTATCAGAGACTACTTAAATAGTGTAGCTGTTTATGTAGCTTATTTTTTATACCTGAATTATATCAAAGATTCAATAATTAATACTTTCTACCTTGTTATTTTCCTAGTGGTTGTCCATAGTACTAGAAGCCAACATAATACCCTGTCCAACAACCAAATCTTGCCTCTCATAGAATTATGTAGAAGCATGGCGTATCTGTCCCAACTGTACTGTCCATACACACACATCATGATTCTGCCTTTCTATACCCCTTCCTTTGTCTGCACCTGTCAAAGATGGGCACTCCATTGTCACTCAACCAATTTAGGTCCTGAACTCAATGACACAATCCAACACAGTCCAGCATTCCACAACAAGAGTGAGTTATCTGAAGAAGTTGTCAACTGTAGCAATTTATAGCTCAACTTATTATGGCCCCACATTGTATACCTCATTTTTATACTTTTCTGCTGGATGGTTAAGACATGGATAGAGCAAGACCTATATACCAAAACCTGTAGTTTTGTTTCTGATGAGGTCAGTGAAGTCCCCTCAGGGTTTATCTTGTAGTTCTGCGCCTTATTCTGTACATCCTTTGTCTGTGTCATCCATGTGGATGAGTCACGGCCAATGTTTGACCAGTTTGCTCTCTGTGAGAGCCTGAGAGAAAATTTTCTCTCCATGTGACTCTTCCCAGGCACACTACAGAACTTCAATCTCTTTCCTTTGAGCCTCCATAATCTCCTTGTTCAGAAAATGTGGAGCTCAACTGAGTTTCATGACGTTGCAGAACAGGTTCTCCTATGCCCAGAGTCTTCGCTGAACTTAAAAGACTAGGGCCAAAATGTTGGCTGGCCCTGTGGCTCTTCTATTTGTCCAATTTTGATTTGTAAAATTAGGTTGTTAACCATCCAGAAGAAAATCTGATTAGTACCCTGCTGCATATGCTATTCCCTTTGCCTTATCCGACTCAATTGTTTTTAGTTGTTGTTGTACAATTCCATTTGTATTTCTTCTTTTTGCTTCTTATACTAGGGAGACTATACAATATTTATACATGTGTGTCTGGTTTATTTCACTTATGAGTATATGTTCAAGTGGCATCCACTTCAATGTAAATGCTTCAAGCTTATCATTCTTAATAGCTGAGTAATACTCCATTACATAGAAATACCACATCTTTTTTGACCATTCCTTATGTGATGGACATCTTGGTTGTTTCCAAAATTTTGCTATCACAAATTGTGAAATTATACTACAAAGCCACTATGACAAAATTAACATGGTATTGGCAACAAAATAGACCTGAGGATTAATGGAATAGATTAGAAGGTGCAGAAACATCTATAAACACACTCAGCCATCTGATCTTCAACAAAGGGGCCAAACATACTCACTGGAAGAAAGATAGCTTCTTTAACAAATGGTGCTGGAAAACTTGGCTTTCTACATGCCGAAAACTAAAACTTGACCCAGCACTATCACCGTGCCCTAAGTTAAAGTCAAAATGGATTAAAGATCTAAACATTAAAACAGAAACACTCAATCTCCTGGAAGAGAAAGGAGGAACTCTTGAAGATGCAAATAGTTCACGAACAAACATATATTCACATGGGAAGCACTTGAAAGAATCAACAACTGGGATCCATTGTTCTTCAGGAGCTTCTGCACGTCAAAGAAATTGTCAACAGAGTGAAAAGACAACCCAGAAATTTTGAAAAATTCCTAACTAATAAGCAATTAGACAAAGGTATGCTGTCTAGAATATATAAAGAACTAAGATATAACAGGGCTGGCAGATTTAAAGACCCAATTCAGAAAAATGGTATCTGAGATGAATACACACTTCTCAGAGGACGAAATTAAAGAAGCAAATAAATATATGAAAAAATGCTCCACATCGCTAGTCATCCATGAAATGCAAATAAAAACAACACTGAGATACCATCTCACTCCAGAAAGAATGGCTATCATAAGGAAATCAACCAACAACAAATGTTGGAGAGGTTGTGGGGAAAAGGGAACACTTCTCCACTGCTGGTGGGAATGTAGACTGGTACAACCAT